>JABFDZ020000002.1:2159673-2184907 GCA_019775955.2 Pollimyrus isidori
TTTCATTCGCACAATTGTCTTTCTGTCTTTTTGTTATTGTATTCCTTTACCTATTTTTTATATTTATAGTTATATTTATATACTGTAACCATCCAGATCAGAGTGGCGAAGTAAGAATTTCATTGTACTGGAAAAACTTGTTTTTTTGTCGGTGCACATGACAATAAAGCTTTGAACCTTTGAACCTAGATGGACACCGCTTCAGTTCCAAAACCGCTCCATAGGGGCACTCCATCCATTCCATGCATTATTAAATTATACCACCAACCCAATTAATTTAATTAGTTTAAAAGTGTCAGTCAGATGTTCATCGGCTATTTGGGTTGCGCTAGTGGTCAAGTCAAAGACCACATGGGTATATTGGATGGTTGCTGGAAAGCCTGGGGTGGCTTCAGGAGGTTTGAAACGGCCAAGCTTAGATACTTTGACAGGCATCATTGTTTTACACCAACATAAAGATCATTTAAACATAATTTCCTTTGCACTATACAGTACAAGCCAAAAGTTTGGACACACCTTCTCATTCAATGTGTTTTCTTTATTTTCATGACCATTGGTAGATTCTCACTGAAGGCATCAAAACTATGAATGAACACATGTGGAATTATGTACTTAACAAAAAAAGGTGAAATAACTGAAAACATGTTTTATATAGTAGTTTCTTCAAAATAGCCAAAATAGCCTTGCTCTGATTACACACTCAACAACAACAACAAGTGCTAAACACCTCTGGGAACTCCTTCAAGACCGTTGGAAAACCATTTCAGGTGACTATCTCTTGAAACTCATCGAGAGAATGCCAAGAGTGTGCAAAGCAGTAATCAGAGCTAAGCGTGGCTATTTTGAAGAAACTAGAATATAAAACGCTTTCAGTTATTTGACCTTTTTTTGTTAAGTACATAACTCCACATGTGTTCATTCATAGTTTTGATGCCGTCAGTGAGAATCTACCAATGGTCATGAAAATAAAGAAAACACATCGAATGAGAAGGTTTGTCCAAACTTTTGGCCTGTACTGTATATCGGGCAACAACCACCTTGCTGGCTGCCTCCATGCAAGTCCCATAAGCTTCCCTTCATCCACTTCCCCTTGTGTGGCTTTTTTTAGCTCCCCACATGAGGTCAGAAGCTTCCCTGTGGGGGACATTTTATTCCTGATCCTCCACAACCCCGCAGTTCACTGCTTATGGGAACAAACTCACTTGTGGAGGATTGAGGGATGATTCATGGCCAGGGACCCAGCAATCACTCCCGTGATCGGAGGCCCCTTATGTGATCGGAGGCCCCTCATGTGTTGTATAACCGTCATCTATGGTAAAGACAGTATAAAAGATAGCGGTTCTCAGACTTTCTCAGAACCCAAAATTTTTCCCAAGATTTTTACAAATCTGTTTAACAGTGCAGTCAGTGGTGTCATAAAGGGGGGCGGAGGGTGGGGGGTTGTTTCCAAGAGTCACAGAGAGACAGGGGATATAAAAAATGTATGGCTGCCCTGATCAGTAGACATACTCCATGACGTCAACGCTGGAAATGTGTCGACATCAAAATTTTTAAATCAACGCACTGGTTTAAAAAAAAAAAAATTAAATAAAATTGCCTTTATGATTTCTATAACGCATCAAATCATTATAACAAATGTTTTCCTTTAATATCTCTACAGAATTATGGGAGTAATTAGTAGGTGGTTTGTACACCGTGCAAATTTTCGTGTATTTATATATAAAAAGGTAAAAGTTGCTCAGAGTAAGTTTCATAACTGCTATCTTTGTAGCATCTTTAGCATAGATGACAGTCATGTAACTGTTTGGGGTCTCGCACCTTGCACCCCCTGGGAGAAAAACCATGAGTTACCTATGACTCTAGTGAATATATGCAGTCGTATACACTGTTAAAGCTATAAGTCACTTGGATAACGCTGCGAGCTCTGCCGCTACATGCAGACACCGTGATCTGGTCATCTTTAATCTACCTGGTTCATCGCAGACTGTTTTGGGGAGTAGATGAAAAAGCCAGACAATGGGGGCGGGGCATGATTCCCGTACCGACTGGGAAGAGGTGGGCGAGCTAAAATACGTAAGAGCCGCAGATCTCAATCAGTGCAAGTGGGGCGGACATAAAACAGACGGTCCGGGCTGAAAGCAGGCCCTCCCTGCTGCCGGCATGTGCGATTTCCAGGTACCGATTAGGACACCTGACTGCAAATGAAAATAATGTAGATATATATTTCTTCACCTTTACTGGAACTGATCACTGCCCCCTTTATGGTGTAAGCATCTATCAACACTATATATAAAAAAAAAATCACACACCTTTTTAGTCTGTAAAGGAGAAGCCCTGTAACAAGCTGACTTTTTTTTTTAATTGTTCCAAATTTTTTACTTGATTAATCAATGCTAAAACTATCAACTGCCAAACCTGCCCCAGGTTTACTAACTGGGTAACTGAACCTGCTCTGAGCTGGGCTCAGCTGGCGCTCACACTTACTTACGGAGAGCAGTGTTCACTGCTTGGTCATCAGCGTTTCTCTTTGAGGAGAGACCTCCGCAGTGGCCCAGTCAGTTTGGTTGTTGGGGCTTGTCTGTGCTGCTTTATTTTTCCCAGTGCCTGTCAGTGTAGATCTGTGTTTGCCGGTAGCCAGTGGGCGCTGGCTTGGAGCTGTGGGCTGTCTGGGCTTCATAGTATCTATTGACCAAAAGTCTTTAGACGTCTGGTTGGCCGGTTTCTGTGTCAAGGGTTTCATGATCTTAGATGGTCATCGTTCTGTAGCTGGTGTGGCCTGCAGACATCCACAGCCTGTCCATCCAGTCAGCAGCCCAAATGCTCCTCATTTTATGTTTCCGGCAGGGTTGAAGCTGTTGGTCTCAGGGGTCGGGGGGGGGGGTCACCTGGCAGGATGGATGGGCAGCCCAGGTAGAGATTCTTTCACAGACCTGATTTTATGAAGGCTAATAAAACATTTTATCCTAAATCCATCTCTTCAGAAAGTTCTAAAGCATTTTTTGGTTTGTTGATAACAACAACCTGGCTGAAATCTAGGTCCGTAATTTGGGGGGGGGGGGGGGTACTCAAAACAGTTTTGTATTTTACTTAGACCTAACAAATGGGAACCTGAGGAATCCCAAATGAGGAATTGGTTCTCCTGTATTTGGTACATAGTAAACCATCCATCCATTTTCTACAGCCGTTGTCCTATGCAGGGTCCAATCCTTTTTGGGGCCCGGCCCCTAAGCAAAATTCAACTAACCTAGCTTTCATTTCTCAAATTCCTTCCCATTCCGACAGGCTGATCAAACATGGGCCCCCCTGGTGGCCGTTGGGCTCTAAGCAGCTGCTTACAAAAAGTGGAACGACCCAAACCTAAACATGTACTGCTTCGTTATTTCATTATGCTTCTTAATCCCATTCCTGGTGCCACGTGAATGCCAGGAAGGACAGAATAGCTGCTGCCCTTCTCATTTACATAGGGCCATAGGAGAGGGTTCAGGTCGGAGCAGGACCGTGTTCAGGAACTCAATGGCAGCTGATGGCCATCTGGCCAGACATCGGGGGGCATTTACAAGTGAAAAATACATTCCACCAAACGGCCCCTAACGTTAGTGTCGTCTGTCCTTGCGAGGCTTTACTGATTTAATGGAGAGACGAAGTATCTTTCAGATACAACTGCTTTATATATGCTTCCCTACACAGCGTAAAATATTATCAGACATAGCTAATTCGGGTAGCATTATTTGTGTATTTTTGCGGTTTTATATACGGTAGATTATACATTTTTATTTCTGTAGCGTTTTAAAGGTTTTAATAAATTTGAAGCCATTTTTACTTATCAGCTGAAGTTCAAAATCATAACCACTGGGTGCTGCTATAAAGCAAAATATGAATTTGACATACCATCGTTGCTGCATTTTCCTTCCTTCCTTCCATCCATACAGTTTCTAACCGCTTATCCTGCTCAGTGTCGGGGATGAGCTTAGTTTTTTGGCCTTGATTGTCTGTAAAAGTAGTACAGTAAAAGCATTTCGATTGCAGAAGCAGAAGAAATAATACAGCGTATATATAAAATACTGCAAAAGGTTTAATCGGAGAGTAATTTATTAACACCAATGTAAATTTCGTTCCATTCTAAGTTTGTAATTATCTATAATTATCTGATAGCAATATAAATAATGCAAACTGTACAGCATTAAACTTGTGTCTGGAAACTTGACAATAAGACTCCAGATCGGCTTGATGACAAGGGATAAAAACTTTTTTGTTTCTGTCACATAAGGACCGTACATATTTGAAAGCTCGCGTTGCGCCAAGCTCACCCCTCTCTGCTCATGACTCCCACGTTGCAAAATTTCAGACAATAATCGCAGTTGCTATGGCAAACGTCTGACCATTCATATAGTCACGCAGAGTGCTCCTAAAACGCATCACATGAAACATTCAGCTATCTCCATAGCCGGCGAGCAAGAAAAGCAGCGGCATTTCTTCCTTATTAAATTTACCTGCGACCACTTCCAGTCACATTTAAGTACGTTGTCATATGTATAAATACCGCCAGTTTGAAGCAAACAACACTGGCATGCATTTATGTATTCGAATGCAAAGGGCACTAAAAGAGCCAATATCAGCTATGCCTTACTTCCACTAAATATACTGCACGATGTGCATCTGAATCTGTAGCTTACTGCATTAAATTAAATCTTTTTCCATTACAGATACAAGGAAGACTGGGCGTTTTTAATATATTGCTGATTTTAAAAGCATATAGCCTACCACATTTCTTCGCGCCATTCTTTATATCAGCCTTATAAATACTTTTCACAATAACGAATTTGCAGTTATACATTTAATTAACTGATTTATAGCCAGCCTTGTCCTATTTTTATCTTCCCACTTAAGAAGTCCAGATGCAGGCTACCGCCGTTCGCAAGTTTAATAAATGAAAGACAGAAGATGCACAAATACATGCAAGAAACATCCTATGGATCAGCTCCTTTAGCTGGTCCAAGTCCCAGACTGTTTACCCCTCCAGTGCACAGTGGTTTCTGTGGAAATGTGGCCAAGTGGCAGGAAGTGTTTTTCCAGCCAAAACAGATAAATTAGCCATGTGCTGGGTCTATGATCAAAGCATTTGCAGGATAAGAGACATAAGCTAGTTCTTTGACAAACGGTTTCAACCTCAGACAGGCAGTTTTCGCCTGAGACATCTTTTATATAAAACATATGAAGCAACCAGAAACAATGGAGGGAACATGAAGGGGTCAACATTAAGTTCTGGCAGTACCACGGACAGCATTCCTCTAATTAAGACCTTTCGCTAGAGGGCACAGTAAGTATATTCCTTGTTATCTGCAGAAAGAAAAATAAATGATTCAGGAGCTGGACTTTCTGAATTCCAAGCAAAGCGTTTTACCTGAACGGGGACGGTGTGCGGTTCAGTGGGTGCAGAAGCTGTGTCTTTGTTCGAATCCTGTGGTTGGCAGAATGATTTCACCTTTGGGCTTCTGAGCAAGACTCCTAACCCCAGTTGGTTCAGCTAGCGACCGTCTGACCTCGCTTTTTCAATTGTATGTCACTTCGGATAAACTCGTCTGCCAAATAAATGAAATGTAACTGTGACATATTATAAAAATCCACCATTATAAACTGGGATTGTCAACGAAATCCTGCCTAAAGAATTGTGGCCCATTCGCTCAGCAGATGAACTTTAATGCAGTACCTATCAAATAACCCATATGGTAGTATCGTCTTTCTGTAAAGTGTTTAAAAATCTTTATTAGTTTACACATTTCTCTTGATTAAAAGACCTTGGATCTCTAACCTGAAGGTGACTTTTCCCTATAGCATTTCAGTGCAAACTGTATCCCGCAGCCGATAGTCCACTCAGTACAGCGCTGGCAAACCTCAAGGCCAATTTCTTTGGTTAACAGTATGAAAAAGGTGACTGGCTTCACAGCCTGTGATGATATAAGGCAGCATTTTTCTCAGTATTTTAAATTGTTCTCTGGTGTCTACACAGAAAGTATTATCAAACTTGGTTTGGTTGAAAAACGTCCAGAATCTTTTTTTCAGTCATTTACAATATTATTTCGCCCTAGAAAGAAACAGTGCGATTTTCTGTTTTTGGCGAGCTCAATAATACTGTAGCTGTGCTTAGAATGGCTATTTTGCAGCGAAGCACTATTGCAGTTCCTATATGGTCAGTTAAAATGATTTTTTCCACATTCAAACAAAAACACACATTAAAACATTGAATATATCAGTGTTTTAGTTCACAGAAAGGCCCTTATTGGTTTTCCAGTAAATACAACAAAATTTACGCAGGTTTGTGGAAGTTGGTGAACACACACAGCGTCACGTCCCGCTCCGAACGATCATCGTGTGTGCCACGCCCACCTCATTACCTCTCGTTTTCCATAATTGTTCTCACCAGTCTCGTGTTACTGCCTGCCTGTCTTGTGTACTTAAGTCTGCGTAAGTTCTGGCAGACTTGGCATTAACGTTTGCCAGTGTTGGTTTGCCGTGTGTCTCCAAATAAACCCCATCTTCCCATATTCCTGCATGGCTGGGCTTCCCCGTTTTATCCGCTCGACCACCGCTGATCGTGACACACAGACACACACACATTATTTCATTACAAACCCATATGGGTTGGAATTTCTTTACTGCTGATTTCACCTACCATAATTTATGCACCATATTAGTTATATGGATTATATAAAGTAGAAGTATAAAAGCTCTCACATAAATTTGCATTATTTCATGGTATCAATACAGTGGTATCAATGCTGTTCATTTATAATGCTGATAATTTTCCTTTACACCCAGATTGCCTATAATGACTGTGACAAATTGTTTAATTTGTATTGTGCTGGAAAGACACTGATAGACCAGGATTTCTTCTGTGTACAATGGCCCTCATTTATGAAACAAATGTACGACAGAAAGCTGGGCATATGGTCATTCCCAGGCGAAGCTTGGCATTTATCTCTCCTGCATGCCCTGCTGCTGTACCACTGTTCGTTCTGCCATCAGAAGCAGCAGCAGCACCTCTGCACCATCACCTCCCTGCCTCTCGCTTTGAGACTCAAATCCTAAAATTTGGACGATGTGAATTGGGACTTTGCCATCTTCCTCTTTTGACTCCTCAGAGTCAAAGGAGAGCAGAGGCTCTCCATCTTCCTCCCTGCTGCCCCCTGGAGGGCTGGAGTTCCTCCCAAGGTTTCTTCCTTCTAGGGAGTGTTCACTGTCGCCTTTGGCTTGCTCACTGGGGGCTTTGGGGGGCGATAATGTAAAGCAGTTTGAAGCAATGTAATGCTGTGAAAATTTGCTATACAAATAAAACTGAACCGAATAGAGAAATCAACGTCAAATTTCACACCGTCGCACCTCAAGTTTTCAATACATCATGGTCTGGCATGCAGCATAGCAAATCAAGTCAGAGATTTGTTAGATATTCAGACTTAAAAATACATAGCCTAAGGCAAGCCTGCATTGACTATATGTCATATATAACATAAATAGGTATTCTAACATTGATTTCAGTTACCAGGGTTAAGTTTTCGGTTTATAATTAATTTCTCTTTCCATTTTAGATTTTGGCTACTGGTTACAATTACAAAAAATTAAAGTTATGCAATTAAAAGCAATGGGAAGTTTAAGAGATTTGAAATGTGATCACTTAGATGTTAATTGAGTCACCTATTCAGTCACAAATACCTTGACAGTCATCAGATCTCAGTAACAGCAGACTTGCCTCTTCTAAACGGCTTCTGTGCATCCGTAAGGCGCAAGACGGTATTTCGAAACTGCACCGATTTCTTTATGGGGAGTGAGGAGTGGCCAAGGTGCAGACTTCTAGATCTATGCCACATTGTGGAACGTCACTTAAGAAGAGAATCCCAACGCTCAAATTCCAGACCTTTCCAGGCCATTGTAGCTGCTCTCCACATTGGGGGTCTTTGGCTATGGGGACCTTTCAGCACGAGGCCGGGAATTGGTCCAGCACATCACAGCCCACAGTTAAGAGAACGATGCCAGAAGTATTGGAGGCTATAAAGTTCTTTTCTCATCAGTACATCCAATTTGCCTGCAATGATACCCAGCATTCTGTAAGAGAGAATTTTATGAGATAACTGGGTTACCTTATGTAATTGGTGTATTGTACCCATGTGCATCTGAAGCCACTCTTCATGAATGATTGCACATTCATCAGTTGCAAAAAGTATCATTCCATAGGTTCAAGTCATTTCTGATGCCAAACCCCCTCCCTTAAACAAGGTGGTCTGGAGGAACTCGTGACGACATTTTCTATTTAAGTGGTGTAGGGACACGTCTACCGGAGGGCGTACTGTATAGCTGGTGTCATCTCTTCACTGAGTAACTACTGCATTACATTACTATGGTAAAAGTATTCCAATGACTAACATATTGGTGATAATCATGTATTAGGTGACAACGGTTATGTCCTCGCAGGAAACCTGATAAGGTTTTGGCAAATTTTATTTATGCAATGGACATTTCATGTTTCCATTGATTTCTTTAAAGCGACATTGATATCCAAGTGAAACAGTCAATAGCCAATAGTTTCTCTGCCATTATCCCAGGGCCATGGTGTGCCAGCCCAGGGGGCAAAGGTGACCCGCTCTTTGCCTGGCTCTATGGGGCTGCCTCAATACTGGTTTGTCAAGCTGAAGATAGAACACTATCATTACTTGGCTCAACTTGATCTGAAATAAATAAAAAGAACCAAACTCTAATTGTTTAATGAACAGGGTACAAAATGCTGCATTTGCGCTACTACTTAGCATTTTCTAAAGTGATGCATCTTCTTTTTTTTAGTGAATTGCCCCTTTAAACTTAACTACAGCTCTGGAAAAAATTATGAGACCACTCCATGTTTTTCAGAATCTGCATTGTTAAATCTCGGTTTAATCCCAGTTCTATTGGCAGAAGGCTACACTGAGCAGCCGGCTGCTTCCAGGCTCAAAATTTCTAAGACAGCAGAACACAAGAACAATGTGAAGTAGAAGACAACCAGAAACCAGTCAGGTAAAGGGCAGAAGCATTTTTATAATACCAGAGATGACTGTCAACTTATCTGACAGTTTCTCATGACGACATCAAGTGATCTTCAGAAGGAATGGGAAACATTATGTGCAGGTGTGAGGTGCACTGCTAGGACAGTTCATATCAGGCTTCTAGAACCAGAACTGAAGTCCCATCAAGCAAAGAAGAAGACCTTCATTAATGAGAAGCAGTGAATGGTCAGGCTGTAGTTTGCAAAAACATATACAGAGGTACCTCGACTCTCAAACTCACTAGAACTTGAACTTTTTGAAAGTCGAACAAACCAGAACTCGAACCTAGAACTCGAACTGAATATCAGAAGTCGAACTGTGAATGCTAACCTATTATAAATTCTATGCGCCAGGAGATGAGTCATACTACAATGCAATTCTTACTTGAATGCCTTCTTTACAGACTGGACGATTAACCAAATAAAGCAGCGCAACATTACAATAACTTACAATAAATAAACCACTAACTTATGTCTACTATTAGAGCATTTATGTAATTTATTTAAACTTTATTTTACCAGGTAAATTAACTAAAAACCAGATCTCACTCATCTACATGACATTCAGGAGAAATAGCAGATTACGCATCAGAACTACCTGGAATACAAACGTCATGTGTGTAACTAAACTCTTCAGCCAATAAAGGAAAAGGTGTGTCTTCACGGAGGCGGGTCCAGTTTGTGCAGCTGGGTGAGAGGTCGCAATGCATCTAACCGTAATGCGTTGAGTCAAGTCGAACGCACCCAATGACCGGACTGGGGAGACAAACTGAAACGTGGACTTAATACAGAGGACTAATAACAATAATCAGAAACAGCGGATCACATAGGGATCCCACACGAGGGGGTGTGGCACATGGAAGGAGCGGACGATTGGAGCAGGACAGGGGTAATGTTGGGATAAGATCTTTATCGTTTTGGAAGACATTAAGAAAAAATGCTCTTCTTGTTTTATCCATTTCATTTTGTGTTTAAATGCTTAAAAAAAAACATATTTAGGTGTAATTTTGGGGGGCCGGGAACCAATTAATTGGTTTTCTCTTATTTGTTATGGGAAACATTTGATCAGAACTTTTTAGGATTCAATCCAGAGTCCGGAACCGATCAAGTTCGAGAACCGAGGTACCACTGTATATATATTATTCACAGACATGCACCCATAAATTCAGAAATGAGTGAAAAATGCTTTTGTCTCTTTTTTTTCCCCAAAGCTGCATGATAAATGTTCATTTATATTTTTGCTATATTGTGTTGTTTTGTTAATAAAATGATATATGATTTAGGATGGGTTCTTGGCGATTTTTGATCATTTTGCACCGTGAACCTTATATACAGAAAGTCAAATCAAGACAAGTATTCCTCCTCATTTCTGGCCACAGAAGGCTGGAGGATGACAAAGTAAAAAAAAAAATAATGTAAAAAGGTTTTTACAAGAGTTTCATGTCCTTGACCTGCTGAATGTCTATTTTAGCAGATGGGACCTACATAAACTGGGTTTCAGGAGATAAGGTTTCCCCTCCCGTATTTGCGCAAAGAAATATGCGAGATGGCTGAGAGTCATTTAGATACATAATTATATGCAAAAAGGCTTTCATGATACGTTTCGTGTCCTTGACCTGCATTATGATATGTAGATAACCACTATAATAAGTATGATAGTTTAGAGTTGCAGTATGCTTATATTTCCAAGGTAACCAAAAATCTGGACATCCTGCCATATTGCTCCCTCTCATTCCTTACCGCAGAAGGCTGGGGAACAGACAGAAGTCATTTAGGTACATAATTACATGTGTATTATTATCAGTATGGGTTCTAGAGTCACTCTAGGGTTCTAGGTCTATTTAAGCCAGAGGAACCATATATCCTAGCCTTAAGCTACTAATATTCCCCCTTCATATTGATGCACGAACGTATAATTTATCCCTTAAAAAGCTAATCAGCCAATTTTTTCCAAGTAAACAGATTTGCATCACCAGTGAGGAGTTTTGTCATTTCTTGTATGTGTGTTAGCATGCAGAACCATGCACCACGTTGTTTTAATAGAATTGTATTATGTTTATGATTATAAGTGAAGTCCTATAAAGAATAGTTTTTCTTCTGTATTTGCCGGGCAAATATCTATTACCAATGACCTAAAGTGTTTCAGTTACCTTTAAAAAATATGCAATTATCAGAAGGACAGTGGGTGTCGATACCAAGATCGGACCTGAGTGCTGCAGCACTGTTAACGACTTCCATGTATCAGTCCATTTGGACACATTTGTGACTGAATGAATGCTGGAAAATCGGGACTCAAATCCAGGGCATGGACTCTTCTCTGGGTAATAGCTTATCACGAAAGATATGTAATCAAGATCATAACTTTTTTGGTTCTCGGCCCTATTTCAGCTTCCAGAAACCAGCTCTGAGCCTTTTAGTAAAACCAAAACTCAGGTCTCCACCAGACAATGGAACTACTCTTGTCAGTCAGTGCTGATGTGACAGTGATGTCAGTCATTGCATAAAAATGGTCATGCAGCAGACAGTAGCTGCATGATTACTGTTAGACTAGCAGCATGAAACACAGAACCACATGACGCACAGAGCCACACGACGCACAGAGCCACACGACGCACAGAGCCACACGACGCACAGAGCCACATGACGCACAGAGCCACACGACGCACAGAGCCACACGACGCACAGAGCCACATGACACACAGAGCCACATGACACACAGAGCCACACGACACACAGAGCCACACGACACACAGAGCCACATGACGCACAGAGCCACATGACGCACAGAGCCACACGACGCACAGAGCCACACGACGCACAGAGCCACACGACACACAGAGCCACACGACACACAGAGCCACATGACATGGCGGTGGGTAGAAGGAACAGGACTTTTTTCAGGATCATGGCAAGCCAGGACACAAAGGGCATACACTCACACTACAGGTGATTTAGAGCAGTATTTTAGAGCAGTGTTTTCAGAATTCAAGAATATAGACTGTTTGGCAGGGAACAAAAAATGTATACCATCTGGGGGCCCCGAGGGCTAGCTAGAGAAACACTGATTTGAGACACCTATCCATATAAAATCGCATGTTTTTGAACTGTGGGAGGAAATTGGAGCATATAAGAGGAAACGCACATGGATGCAGAAATAACTTAAACCCCCACCCCCATACACAAAAACTGGCAGGCAGTCTAAGCCGCAGGCCTGCAGCTGTACGAATGCAGAGCTATTCACTCTGGCACTGCCATCCTTATCACTATATGCAATCTGCAATTATGAAAAATAGACATTCACATAAAATCCTTAAATGAGTCATTGAAAAAGTGCTGTAATGTTTAATTGAACATTCTAGGGATTATTTTTATGAGAACAGGGTCTGTTTTGCTCAGCATTTTTCTCTGAAAGTGATCTCAGAAGCAGAGGCTCTCAGTGAGATATGAATACTGATGTCTTGTTGATATCTTAACACCTTTTTTTGTATTCCTGGTACTACAGTCCGTTTTACCTGAAGGGCCATTTAAAATGTACATTAGAAAACCTTGGCTTTTTACACTGAAAAATAGATTCTGTTTGTATGTCTTTCATTTGGCCATGAGGTCTTCATTGTTCACTCTTATACTGATTGCCTGCTGTTACAAAAAGAGCATATTCGCTGAATAGTAATATCGAAGTCAATTTTTTCTTTTCAGAACTCAATTCAGCTAAAACCTGTGATCCTGACCCAATGACATCACCAAGCACTTATCTTTTGTTGTAACTCTAAAAGAGATTAAATATTAACTGCAAATGTCTCCCTCTAGAACCACAGGACAATGGCCAGTTGGACAGTGTCACTCCTGACATTAATACCAATAAGTGTCACATACACTTTGGATTCTGTTTCTTGTAGCAAGATACTTTAACATAGTTGATAATTTTAAAAATGTACTGCATTGGTCAAGGTATTCCAATGCCTGACACAAATGATCGAGCATTAATATTTTAAAGGATTTCATATCCCTGGTATTAGGCGGAAGGATCAAATACTATTCTTGAATCACATAAAAAATGTATTGTTACCAACCCTTTTAATTTGTAGGTCATGGACAGTATTCAAGAGTATCTTAAAGCCATCAAAACAAAATGGTTACTGTCAATACAACACAAGAATCAGACACAAACATTAGAGTTAAAACGCCACAACACAACAATCACACTGTGCTTACTGAATCTCAGGAGAACAATCACAAAATCTTCAACCCAAACCTTGTAAGAACATTTCCACAACCACCAAATGACCTTTATACTATCTAAATATCACATAGCATTTTAAAGCCTTTGGCCAAACAGAAATTAATAGTCAGACAGGATTCCCACAACCTACAGACAACCTTCAAGTAACAATCAGACGAAATCCCTTTTAATTTCATTAAGAAAGCATGAAACCTATAGAGAATATAAAAAATAAGCTGTCAGTCCATGAGTGACATATTTTTTTTTCAAAATCATTATAAATCTGTCATAAAAACATCAAGAAAGCTTCAGCCAGTCCCACGAATCAATTGTCACAACTGTCACATAATCTTTAGGGAACCAAACTACCACGCAGCCTTTGGCTACGTGACAATATCCGCATAACTCAGCCTACCATGCATGTATCATTGAAACTCTCAGACCGAATAGAAGTAAAGCTGACTATTTAGGGATATCACCGCAAGCATTATCTGAAGAATCTTCAATCAACTTCCTGAAACTTGGAAAAAGCCACCATCAAACTGTCACACAGCCGACAGATGACAAACTGCATGACGGCCGTCACGTGACTTTCCGATGACCTCCAGCTATAGCTGACGTCATGCACAAAATTAGACAATCTTAGGCATGCTGTCGTTAATGTAATTAATGGGTCGGCGGAGGCCCATGCGGCACCCTAGGCAAGCATCACCGCCGGCACCCCCAATCTGTGTGTTTAAACGAGATAAAAGGGTATCGTTTGACAGCTCCATTAATAATCTGATAGCTTCTTTGTTTTAAAAAATTCTTCTTCTACTTGCCGTTTCACTCACAATATCTCTGGTCACACCCAGCTCACCTAGTAGAATTTTTCACACCATTCAGTGCAACACCGATCCTCCAACACGATGCGAAACTGGCTAAGCTGGCGCCCCCTCAGAAGATGGCGCCCTAGGCAGCCGCCTGTGTCACCTAATGGGTTGACCGGCCTTGCTGTACAGCCACACACTGTCACCGGAGATTAGCAGATACACACAAGCTTCTGTAAAGCTTCACATAATCAATATCACAGCCATATACACTTTACATTTATAGTAATAGCCGGTCTATAACTTCGGTCAAGACATATTTGCATTTGAACTGGGGAGGTAGGGGGTGGGTGATGGTCACCAATATTATTATTATTTTATTAACTATTATATTTGATGGGGTTGCAGATTTGACAGGGCAGCATTACACACAGATCCCACAAACACCACATTTAGGCAAATATATGTATTAATTCCTGTATTAAACCATCACGGCTATTGTTCTATGAGTGACATGGGTGTAGCTCAGACGAAGCAGGAAGATCTTAGCTGCATTCAAGTTGACAGCTGAAAATATGATCCTCAGCAGAAACTTTTACTCTTTGAGTAGCGGTGGATGGGAATTAGCTCTCAGGCAAAGGGACACAGCATCAGCGGACCGAGGTGTCTTTCCAAAACACACACCAGTTAACAAGCGTGGCCACAGAACAAAGCGAAATTTCATTACATCACACAACTGACTCATGAAACTGATTCACTGCTACCCCTGGCAAATGAGCTGCCCTCCCACACATACTCATACATACAGTACGTACACAAACACGCCACTCCAACACATTCTGTTTGCATTTTAACATTTTGAACGGCAACAGAACATTAAATAGTAAGAATATAATGTGTTATATTATTCTGCTGACATTGAATTCATTTTGTTGCCTTTAGCAAATTTCCCTTAGTCTTATAACTTCAAAAAAGATGAATAGCATTGTACAGTCTAAAACACTTGTCAACACTAACAATTGAGTGTTATGTCATTCAATTTTATATGCCGTTAGCATTCATATCGCACTCACTGAGCCTTACATTAACAGGACTGAACTGGCATTCATCTCTCTCTCTCCCCCTCCCTCCCTCCTTCACTCCACAGTGCTGCCTGGGACTGACAAGTGGCTGTCCGTAAACCTATAGTGGTTTCCCTATAGCTGGGAAAATATTGGCAGACATTTCTAGCATTGCCCAGGCGGTTGAGCGCTTAGCTCTGACATCTCCACGCTGGTGGAAGTGATTCCCATCCCCTGCTCTGTGCACACACTTCACATATTCTTCCGGTGTTCCTCTGGGTTTCTTCCTGCAGTCCAAAAATGTTTGCTTAGGTAAACCGGCCTCTGAAAACTGCCTGTGTGAGTATGTGTCTGTCCTTGTGTCTAGGGAGACCCTGCTGTAAGTGCCATGTTTCCCAGGATAGACTCCAGGCTCAACATAACCTGTGCTGAATAAGTGGGTATGGAATACAGATGGGTGATATTTTAAATGTAGCACGGAGAAGAAATATAGTACTTCACCTACCTTAGCTATGTGAGGTCTGTTTTATTTCATTTTTTTCTTCTTTATGGTTTTGAATACACTTAAGGGAATCTAAAAGGAATGATATAACATTAAAAAATGAGTATTGTGCAGTTCAAGTACACGTGGCTTAAAATAAGAACATCTTATTGGATCAATGAGATGTTTTGGAAATTTCTACTTAATGCGAATTTATTTTTAAAAGAGATTTGGGTTGATTAAAATATGGAGTAATATGTAGGGCAGAAAATGTGTAAAAGGATTCTAAGCTCTTTCAGGAAAATGAGCATTGTAACCACGGTTACCAGAGGGTCTGCTTGGTAGTGTCATGGAGGCCAAAATGGAGTTCTGGACTTGAGGCAGACAAGTATAAAATCGCACAGTCCGCCCACTGGTCTGCTGGAACATCTGTGAACACAGCTTCTCTGAAAACGGAACAGAAACATATTTTTCCTCATTAATCTGGCTAAGTCAATCAGCGGGGAGTAATGTCATTCGCTATAGATAAAATGTATTTTTTTGCACTCCATTCAGGTGCACACTGTAATTACAGACTTAACTAGAAAGGAAAAACCCACACACGCCTCTTTGCAGGGATGGAAGGATCCGGTCACGTTAATATTGACAATCCAGCACAAATGAGAAGTTTAAAAGCTGTTAGAATGAGGGCACAGTTCGAGTCACACAGCCTCTAAGGCCACAGTATTACCCACCTGAGGCAACTTGCTCTCACAGTGCAAACAAACGTACTGATGCAACCTCGCGGGCAGAGAAGGAAATGCAAAGGAAACACGGACCACTTTCAGCATAGAAAGGCTGCCCCAGATATAGCTAGACATTACATACAAAAAAACATCTATGTATTTAAATACATATATGCATATTTTTATATATGTTAATATATATCTGGTTGACTGGGACCCGGTCCATAGCATAATTCCTTTTTTGGAATTGCTGCAGCCCCCCATCCTGAAACAGATAAGCAGCTATAAGAAGAAAAATATCCGTCTGTCCATTTTCAAATGACTTATACCAGTGAGGGTTCATAGATAATATACTAATGGTATATGTAATATAATAGACATACGGATGTCACAGATCAATAATAAAAACACATGATAAAATCATAAAGAGAAGAAGAGAAAGTCACAGTATGAGGGGTTGAGAGTTGAGATATTCCAAGGCTGACGCAATACACACAGACTGCAGCAAAACCATCACTAAAAAACAGAAGCGCGATTCATTCGTTTGTCAGAATAAAACGCTTCAACTGCAGGTCCACATGCTGGTAAAGCAGGCCGCAGCGTCGGCAAATTACGTGGATGGTGGACGTAGGCCTGGCCGAAAACAAACTGGGTCATGCTGCATCTTCTGAGAGGCGACCAAGAGAAGACCAACGCGAGCGAGGAGGTGGGTCATGAAATCCACCGAGTGACCGACATCTGCTCCGCTGTCTTCCCCATAAAGTGTCACCTCTCACTGGTCCCTGAGCTATGGATCAGCCGCTTGGCTTCCTCTGAAAAATGACCCAAGGGTGATGCGTTACCTAGTTCATACAGACCAACTTCAGATCATAAATCTTACATCTTGTCATTGTCGCCAAATTATACCAGAAGGCAACAGTATTTCTCCAAATTAAATGGACGATTTTTGCATATTATTCTATGAATTCTCTTAAAATAGTATTTTAACGACAACAAGAACACTGTACATCCAGTACTTGTGATAAACAGTTTTTTTTGTTTTTTTGAACAGAGTAAGTTCCATCAGTTTACAATAATATCCACTTATACTCTGCCGAGGCACAGTGAGCCTGCAGCCCATGGCAGAAACTGGACAGCTGACAAAGAAAAGCCTGCAAATGCACTGCAGAGACAGAACAGGCTCACTGAGCTGGAGGTTCTGGGCCATGAAACGACCCTCTGTGCCACCCTACTTACCTATTTAGCAAGCTGTGGCTTGTAATTTATTCTTTTTCTTTTTTTTTTTTTTTTTTTTAAATACCCAGATGGGTATTTCCCTCCAAATGTCAAGGGTGCTCTTGTAATAGAGGTTTCCATCCAGACCATACAGGTTTAAGGGACAAGATAGCTATGGGGCCACAGGAGAAGATCCTCAAAATTGACCATAAAAACAGAGATGAACAAAGAAGCGGAATGGTGTGTCGTTCTGAACACACATTTCCTTTTATTCAACCACAATGTGATCTTAACATCATTAACAGGAGAACTTGACTGGGCTAGTGCAGGTGAAGACAGTCCTTGTGTAAACTCTTAGCCCCTCTGCATCGCACACATTTATAGGGCCCGGCTAAGAGAGCTTCATCAAGCTGTCTTTGAAGAACCCCTTCTGAAAGCTGGAGCCTGTAGATGTAGCTCGTTTTTTGGAGGCAGACTTTGAATTTTCTGATTCACGATTGCAGCCTTCTCTGGATGGAGATGATGGTCGACAGGCACCAGAGTCAGATTAAACCTGCCAGCAAACTGTGGAACATGTGCTCGCCTGGTGGCATCTGTCCTCGGTGTGACGCCTGACCGGCAGAGTCATATGGCTGCTTATGCATATTGCTCATTGCTCCTCCTGGCCCCAGCGTAGGATGGTCAACTGTTCCCAAGCTTGTGAGCCAGTGTCAATAAAATATTTCTATGACATTTTCCATCACATACACCAGCACAGTCACCATCACTAGATAACAACTTAAATTTCATGATAGTAAAATAATTATAAAAGAGAAACTGCAGTGGATGCACTAAAATGTATACAATGCTCTAAATTCACAGGAGAAAAATTAATGCGAGTTAATTTCTGCTGATGTGATTGTGAAGGTTTGCTGTGAGACTAGGACATCGAGTATAAGCAGTAGTGCTGCTTATGTGGTCTCGGTCTTGTCTTGGTCTCGATTCTATGGATGGGACCAAGCCAGACCAGCCCGGCCAAGGGACCATGAATATAAAAGTCACTAAGGACATGGTGGATGAAAATATATGTGTTTTATCAGATGTGTATGACCTTACAGTCAAATTTTCGAACGTATGGAAACACTAATGAGAAAAACTAATGAACAAAATAAATCATGAAATCGGGAAAACAAATAAACAGGTTAGTGTTGAGGAACGACTGTTTAACTGTATGGGTGCATAATTACTCAGAGAAGCTGCCCGAGATTTTCCGCTGCCCGTGTGCCTCTGTGGCCCCCGATGAAGCTGCTGAACAGAGAGACCTGTGGATGAATCCCAGGGGCTGGAAATGCACAAGGCGTCCCAGAGGAAAAGCTCCTCGGGTTTCCATATCCCAGAAAATTCGACATTCACCTCACTTGCTCTTTCTTTGCCATAGATACCAGCACCAATAGGTTTAGTACTTTATCATTTTGATAAAATACTGTTAAAGCAGTTCACTTTTCGGCACAGACACCCGACAATTGGTTTGCACATTAAAACTGCACGTGATGTTTGAGACACAATATATGTATAGAAGTATTTTTTCTGCCTTGTGTCTGCACTGTACTACTTTAATACACACAGTGTACAGTATTGTTAACATACCCAATTTTGAATGTTGTGTCTAGTAATAATTCTCTATGTTATGCGCTGATTGTTAGTTGTCTGTTGGTGTACGTGATTTTACTAGGGGTGCAGAGAATAAATCTTTTTTTTCTTTTATGCAAACTTATCTGGATCAGACACACAGTCAATTGAAACTGCCCCCCCCCTTGAGGTGCTGACTGCCCTTTTTATCACTAAATATTATGCTAAGTTTACTGAAGGGATGCATATATTATACAGTATATATAGCAAAATACCAGGTTCCAAGGAAGGGCTCTGTCACTGTATACTTCAGCTACATACTTAACCTTAATTGCTCCACTTAAAAGAAATGCATTGGAGCCAAACTATAAACTGGTACAGTTTGTGAACTGGAGTCGTTCCAGTTCTGGGGAAGTCCTGGGGCTATGGAAGCATCGCTGGCGGTGGCCTGACGGAGAGGACACTCTGCTCGCGCGACATTAGCAGGACACAGTAGCTCCGCACGGGCTAAATATACCTCGCAGACGGGCAGAAAAGGTACAACCGTCCCCGCGAGGAAACGCGAAGCGGAGCACAATCATTGCGCTGTTACAAGTTCGTTTTCACATAGATTGGAGCAAAGAAAGAACATCTGGAAATCTCAGGTGCGGCTGAACTTCCAGGATTTCGGCGTGCTCTAGGAAGACATTTCTTTGCCTTTTTTGATAAACTACAGGCGTCTGGTTAAAGTCAAAAGTTCACTCAAAAGAGCATTCTCTAAAGGACAGACATAAAAGTAAGGATTAGATCGTAGTAATGAGGGACAAGGCCTTATGACTGAAAAGGAGATCTGAATAATACTTTAATATCCTCAAGCAAGATCTCCCAAGGTCTTACTGCAGCACTGAGCCAGTTAAACAGTTGAGTAAATAAAATCGATTAAATAGACATTACGCTCTCACCCTCTTGCATTCTTTAAACTTGATTCTGTAACAAAATTGTAAACTGCTGTGACAACTGATGTTCTTCATCCAAGGTTAGCATGTTCATTTTGAAACCGCTGCTTCAGAGGTTTTAGTTTCATTTGATTTAGTTTGATTTCACTGGAGTCTATTGCTGTTATTGTATTGCTGTTTTTATGCTTTGTGAGGTGACCTTGAATGTCGAATTTAAACAATATATTATTATTACTTTTCTTGCACAGTTCAAAAACATGTAGTCTAGTTGAATTTGTATCTCTAAATTGCCTGTAGTCTATGACTGTGTTCTGCAACAGATTGGCATCTGAGTGAACGCTATCCTTTGCCTCATGTCCTGTGTTTCCTGGGACACCCTCACCATGAACCAGTGCTAGATAATCGATAGAGGAAACTGGATGACTGAGTGAATGGACTGTCTTAATCTCTACTATGCCTGTGAGTCATCATTTTCACATAATCCTTGGCTAAAAGTCAGAACCGATTTATATTCTACTTTACTGTACAGTGCTTCCATTCACTGATGCATGGATGCTTCACAGAGTGGCTGCACGAAGATGACAGGTGGCATTTAAACGGCTCGGCCTGAACCACAGAGACAAGGCCAGAGAACAACCTCCAGTCTCACTGCCGGTGGAGACACAAAGGACCCCTGATCTTTGGTGTACTGCCGTCTAACTTAACTGCCTGTCAAAAACGTCGGTGCTGCTGTTGTTACGACGCTGGTGGCAGGGTTGTGGGGGTGGGGACAAAAGGTCCCATTTCTAACTGGTAATGTTTCGCATACTTGTGGCGTTTCGGGCCTCTTCTCCTTTTGGGTGCATGTCGGGGTCTGTCTGGTTCTTCCTGGGTCACGCGGTACATTTCACATTCTAAATAATAGTATTTCAGCAAACACTGCTGGTATATGGGTGCTCTGACAGGGGCTTACACTGTGGATCGGGTGACTCAGAGAAACCCCACCAGGGGCAAATGGGATGCTCACCAGACCCCGTCTGCCGCACGCCTAGGAAACCCAGCGTGGATCCACCTGGCAAGGCTAGAAACCAGTGTACTACCCTGCAGGTTAAAATTCAGGACAACGCAGAGAACAGAATTGCATTGGTTCTGAAACCCTCTCAGTCTGGTCCGCTTTGGACTACACTTAAAGATCACTGAGATTATGTGGAGTATTTCCAGGCAGTCTTAAATCCAGCATTGTTTCAAATCATGATAAAGAAACCATAAATAATGCAGTCCAACAAGAAGCTTATTATTTTAACAATGCTTGTTTTATATATTTGTAAAATGAATTCCTTCTGTGTAAATGAGAGCAATGCCCACATTTATCTCTAAAATCTCTGGCATATCCAGAGTCTTTTATGGGTACCAGGAAGCTGTACGATTCAAAGAAATCTGGGATCATAGACACAAGGGGAGATATTTAATATTTTATATACATATTTTTTTTTGGGAGGGGAGCTCAAATTGAGTCCATAGTATCACCAAGGGCTGAAACTGAGGAGAGTTATATCATCTTGTTTGCGTCTCTGAAACAAGTAAAGGTGACTTGCACAAATGATTAATGGCTACATAAATGACCCTGTTAACAGCCAGCATGGCTGCCGTACCTGCGAGGGTAGCATTCTTGTGATCGCAGATGTGCATTGTTGGTTTTTAAATCCTCGCCCTTGCGGGATGGGGACAGTCAGGTTTTTGCGCAATCTCAGCTCATTACCTCTACTTATGTGGACATTATGTCATCATATACAGTTTGAGAAGTCATCACGGCTAAGAAACCATGACTCACATTTTTTGACGCAATGGAGCTTGAAGCCTTTACCTTCGGATATTCAGGCTGACTAGCATCATCCATCTCACCTCATTGTTCTCCCAGGACGGTAAGTCCACTGCCTGGACAGGCACACTGTGTCCTCACGCAACACCAATGTTCATTAGGCCTGGGAGCGTTAGCATGCCCGCTAAATGAGAGGCTAACAGTATAAAACAAATATGTACAACTGGCCCGAAAATGGAACATCGACTAATTATTTGACACTGGCTCCTTTTGTTTACCGTTTTTTTGTGCAGAGAGTACAGCTTAATCTACAGCTTATTGCTATTAAAGGGGCAGACTTGTATTTCAGTACATATTGGCTGAATTGTGGCCAATATCTGCCAAGAGAAGCAAGGTACATTTAATTCACATTTCGTTTACGTTAGGATGGACATAATTCCCCTTGTGGTGTTATAAGGTCGCATTCAAACTGTCAAATTTGCTAAAAGACAAAAGAGTGAGAATAGAGAATGCAGACACTCCGATGGTCTGACTTTATTTAAAAAGTTGGCCAACGTGCACATGTTTCTCTACCTCTATAGTCTGCAGTCTTTGGTTGTTTTTCAGAATAATGAATGTTTCTAATTCGAGGCAGCCTCCCGGCTACTTGAGGGTGCCGTATGAAACAGGGGCAAAGGCCAGAAATCCTCTGGTGCCAAGAGACCAGCAGCTCTGTAAGGCAGCTTGAAGACCTGGACTTTGGTTCCTGTGATGCTGCCTTCCAGTACTGTCCGACAACCCAAAAAAAAAAAAACTGTGTTATATAGGTCAGTCTATATATCTGATGAAGTCTGCACTAATAGCTGCTTGTCAAGTGATTTTTTACATGCAATCAATATCAGTACGTGTATTGCATAGATAAATAGGCAAAAATCAAGCCTGTTTTGAATTATAGACAGATGACCTTTGTAGACTTATATGGCAGAGAGAAGGCAGTCTGTATAATGTAGAAGAGATGGGAATTGTTGCTATTGGGGTAGGAGCAACAGAGGGACCATATTTGGAGTGTTTAAGGGGACAACAATAATGCAGAATCATAAGCATAAAGATCCTGCTCTCAGACCAAACGACTTGCCCAGAAATACCTCATTCGATTCGGACAATATCCATGCGTGTTCAAGGAACGTCCGTGCCAAGACATTTTGGATGAGCAAAGAGAAGATGGTGACAGAATGGGTAAAGAGTGACAAGGGGATCACATTAGCTGTGATGGAAGATGCAGGAAGATGCACGGGATACCTTCCTTCAGGCAGGATGCCAGATAAATCCCAACCCCGCCATTCCATAAGTGTAACCACCACAGCCAGACTATAAATCGGCCCACTATCCTTCATGGCCAAACACATTTCCAGGCCATTCGGTTAAACAGTGCCATTAATTTGCCATTTGTATCTTTATCGTCAGCAGCAATTACCAAAGCGATCGCCATTAAACCTCTACGCTTTCAACACCGAACACAGAGGATTTTTAAAAGTCACATTACGACGCTCGAGAGAGTCAGTTGCATCCCGCATGTGTCCGGTAAGGATCTTTGTGTCTGCTGGACGTTTAGATCCAGTCTCAAGCAATGCGAGGATCCACAGAATAAATACCACCCCCCTGGAATTCGGAAGCAGGGGGGGTGGGTGGTGGGGGAGGTGAGCTAACAAATAGAATGTTGTAAAATTAACCTTAGAAGGTGACCAGTGTCTGGCACAGGATAAGCCGGCTCCCAGGGAGGGGTTTGTTTGTCCACACCGGAGAACATATGCTGTGATCAAGGGTGCTTATGAGCAGAAGCAGGTGGCCAAAGCGCAGCAGCCTTCCGGCCAGTGCGGGGAGAGCAAGAGACAGAGAGCGAGCAAGAGATAGAGAGGGGGGAGGATGAGAGAAGAGGGGAGCCGCCTAGAGCCCCCCAGGGACGCAGCTCTCACCTCGCGCGCCGAGTACTGATTCGATGCCAGCCTCGCCATCGTCCCCCGAGGGCCATTTAACATTTAAGGCTGGGCAAAGGCTGCCCAAAACGCCCCAGGACCGGGTTCTGCTGTAGAGGATGCACAACGTGGAAATTAAGACGGATGAATCCCAGCTTTTTTTGTTTTTGTTTTTATAAATCTTTTACAGAGATGGTGGCGTGGGGGTGTGAGGGCGTGTTGGGTTCCTGTGAGGCTTCAGCAGGGAAGCCTCCCTTTGTCGATCTGCCGCTCTCACAGTCAGTCAGCTCACGGGTGTGAGTAACAGCACGTTCTCTCCGGGCTGCGGACTCACAGCCCCGACACAGTGCTTTAAAAAAAAAAAAAAAACAAACCCATTCTTCTGTTCCCTACAGGAACAATTTCAGCGTGAACTGCATGAAGCTGCAGAGGTGTGCAGAATTAAATACGTCAATGACTCTGGACTAAAACATTAAAAAAAAAAAAGCTATTTTAAGCTAAAAAATTCATTTTACTTGCAAGACGGTCAAAATTTACATTACATGCAACAGAGTAAAAATACCAAAACGATTCCATTTCAGGTTCTTGCCTCCTAGTCTGTCTTGCTTCTACAAGAAAACCTCTAAATCCAAGTGTGCGGACGACCCACAGAGCCTGGCATGGAACCATCACAGCGGGGCCCGGAGATTAGATGGACAGCTTCAGGTTCTGGAATCACATTGCACACCCATCAGTTTTAGGTCCTGCTGACAGAACATATAGGAACATAAAGCCAGAGGGCCAGGACACAAGTCACATGACAATTAAGGTGGTGGGGGAGGACAAAAAATAACACTTTCATTTTTCAAAATCTTCTTTATTAAATTTAGAAAACACCATCTCTCTTTAAATGTTCAATAGCAATTGCAGAAACAGAAACCGTAGTGGGAAAAGTTGTATGGGGTTACGTTGATGAACCCCTGACATTTAAATATCCCGCTCCTCTCCTAATGGGTCTGCCGCTCCAACCATGCCGCCAATGTTTGTCTTTTTTTTTTTTGATGAATAATAATAATAATAATAAAACAGCATGTCAATATCCACCGCATCCCCGAACCACCTACTCACAACAGGAACCCGGGCAGCCATAGAGAAGTCGCCACTAGACTGTCCTATAACATCAAGGGTCCCAGTCGGGGGCAAAAAAAAACAAACATTAGGCAGCATGGACGTGTCATGGGGGGCCCGAACCACAGCCCGCCCTGACCGATACGCGCAAAGGAGGAGCTGTGCCAGTATGGGGAGTCATTTCCAGAGTAAAAACCGGAACCGGGGGTAGCAGCCATGTTCAAATAAGTCCGTTGGGGGGGGAGGGACACTGTCTG
>JABFDZ020000002.1:2219853-2232129 GCA_019775955.2 Pollimyrus isidori
CAACCTATAAAGGGGGAGGCATTCTGGGAAATATGATAGAATCCCGTCATTCCTGCAGCCAATAGGCAGAAGCCGCGCACGGGGATGGTGTGACCTTGGAACATAATATTTTCCCAGCATAACCAAATGTTTTCCTCCAGTCCCCTGCATTCCCTGGACCATGAACACCGTCAACACAAGATCATTAAAAACAGCACTACCACTTAACCAACAACGTCTGCCAAGCAGATCTAGTAACTAAATACCACAACCAGAATTTGCACACATTCTGTGTAATCAGGGACAATAATACTTTAATATAGCTTTTTCCCCCCTCCATTAAATTTTCCCAGCATGTGAGAATCACATGTCCAGGTAATGAGATGGTAATTTATTCTTTAGGTTTTAACACCTGCTCAAAATACTTAAAACTAGAAGGGGGAAAAAAGAACATAAAATACAGAGGGATGGTTGGGCAGAGAATACTTATGAATATAGATTTCTAAATCTAAAAGAACCCATTACAGGCAAAACGACCATCTGATGAGTGTTCATTTCTCTCCCATATACTGCATCCTGCTGGGCTCAGGCACCAGCGAGAGCTGCTCTCCAAACTGAATGCTGGTGCTCACTGCTCCGCCCTCCTGAATACCAAATAAGGATCCCGGAGAAACGTTACGACGAAAGGGGGGATCCCACCGGTACTCAAGACATCAAGGGCCAGTTGTGACTGGGCGTGATGCTGCCGGCAAAACCCGTAACACCAAGGCACACAGGATCAAAGGGAACTCTTTACAAATTCAGAAATAATGAGGATTTATGAGGACAACCTGGTTTGGTTTCTTAGCAATGGGCGATGCATTTAAAGCAGTATTTTCCAGACCTCGGGGACCTCCACGTTTTTGCTCCCTCCCAGCTCGCAGCCAATCAAGAACACCAATTACCTGGTGTAGGTGTGTTGGGGGCTGGGAGAGAGAGCAAAAACATGGACTGCGGAGAACTTCCCTCCTCTCACTTTAGATCAGGGGTGGCCAATCTTATCCGCAAGGGGCCAGTTTATATGCAGGTTTTCGAAACAACTCCCTAATTGGATTACTAATTAGAGGACTGATTGGCTGAAGAGTCGTCACACCTGGGTTTGAACAGCTGACCTACTGCTTATCCCAAAAACCTGCATGCACACTGGCCCTTTGCAGATAAGATTGGCCACCCCTGCTTTAGATGAGTCTTGGACCATATTAAAAGGTAAACTTTTCCCAGGAAACATCACTGAGCATAAACATAGATTCATGTGAATTGACCTGTATTATTGTTCATCTAGCAGGGTGGTACAATGAGGACTTTATATAGTTAGGCATTCCTTAGTATCTCTGAAAGAGTGTGATGAACAGGCCTGAGCCAGTGTTTAGTCTGAAATACAGGGCTGTCTCCTCTCTATTATTAGATTACACACAGCCCTGTAAAGGGCCAGCATTGTAATTAGCATCAAGAACATTCATGTCATTCAGTTAATCCCTGTGCTGGAAGAACTAATTCAACATTTGCCACTCCAGAAAGATATTCAAGACAGCAATTTCATGTGCAGGTTTACAGGAATTCATGCACCCTAGATGCTATTCCTTAGCAAAACAAAGACAAGAGCGCTGTCAGGGATACGGGCAAGAAAAAGATTTTAGCCAAGCCAGCCAGCAGAATGCAGACAACCAATAGCCGTCAAACCACTGGATGAAAGTTCCCCAGTTTTCTGCTGGTTTCAAATCCCAGCTTTGGCCGATCCACACAGACGATCTCTGTTAAGGGACTCTTGTGTCGGCCCAGTTGACTGCTGTGGGCCGCTCTACTACTGAAAGAAGGTCCGGGGCGGACTTAAGCAGGCTGAAGCAGGTCTACACTATGAAAATTCCTCAAGACGCTCAAGGGAAGGATCCCAATAGCGTGATGTTGCTCGGCAGGGAAGGGTTCCCCTGGGAGACGTGTTTTTGTTGGATCTGCGCCACAAGCAGTGCTCTTCACTTAGGCTAATCAGCTCGAGTTCTACTTTAAAGGATAACTGACTCATTTCGCCCCTTCTGCCATTTCTCTCCACGAGTGAATTTTAAGAGGGTTTTGGGGGGGAAAAAATAAATAAATTAAGACCTCGCCCCCGCTTTGGAGAACAGATTATCCCCTTGGCTGCTCTGATCAATCAGCATACCTAGCGGCCTGCTTGGGAAGGACGTGTTCCGAGCAGCTTCTGGGTTGTTGTGCACAGTCATTCACGGGCTGATTTGCCCCTTTTCCCCTAGTCGCCTTCTAATAACTGCACGTGTTAAACAAGGCCAGCAGACGGAGCACAACAATTGCCATCGTTCCAGGTTAGAGCCTCATTCCTCCCTCCCTGTCCCTACAGAGACCAGGGAAAAATGACTGTAGCAGTTTATTAAAAGGCAAGCGGTACAGCATTATCAGTGCACCAAAAATAAAAAGGCAAGAAATGTGTCTTTCCCCAATTAACTTTATCTGACAAAAGCAGGAGGAGCAGAGAGCACAGATCTTCAGGCCCAAAACCGAGAGCAGTGATGTTCCTGGATTAGTCAGCTGGTGCTTAATATGCTGGCAAGATGAGGAAGGCTCAGAGTAATTTAGCGAGATCCAAGAGGTGTAAAAAAAGATAAGAAAAAAAAGCATCAATGAAGTTCATACACTGCTACTGTGTCATTTTCGATGTCAATGGGCCACCAACTTTCATCACCATCTCCCTCCAGGTCTCCTGACTGGCAGCCTCCTCTGAGCCTTTACGCAATAAAATATTATACATTATGCATAAATAAATAAAATATCCCCTGTAGAACAATCCTGATATCGAATCACGGAACGCTGCCAGGAATACGGACTAAAAACAACATTTTTACATGCTAACAGCGCACAGTTGAATGTGGTCCAATATTATGCATAGAAGAGCCCGGCTGTCTAACCCACCTGAACGAATATGGATCAATCACTGATTGCTGAGGACAGCGGGCATCAAAACAACGTGGACGTGCTTTGAACAGAAAGCCCTGGAGAACATTTTACCACAGAAACTAAAATTTTAGACTAATTAAGAGATTCTGCAACATGAGACATTACACAATGAATTCTCTCAATACCAATGATCTGGCTGCCTTCAGGAGTAAATACTTAAAAGGTCAATGTTGAATCTGACCAGAAAATGTGGAGTGGCTCCTGAATGCCATCTGCTGGACAATGTGGGTACTGACGTTAACAGTAAACGTACACAAGGGTATAAATGGCTGCTGACTCCACCCCAAACAGGTGGTTAATGATGTTCTTTAATAGCAAGACCAAATAAAGACAGGCATTAAGAGTGTTCGTTTTGCACTTCATCCCAGCTTTGCCGTTTTACTTCACGGAGACACACTTCTGGAATATCCTAAGCACTGCTTTTTAAAAGCAACACCAGATACAATACAAATGTATGCGAAGGAACTCATTTTCACAAAGCAGAATCAATTCAGCCCAATGTTCAGCATTTTTCCATGACGCAAAAAAACATGGAAGACGTGTTAATGCTGTGCTAATTGATCAAGAATAAAGAACACTGGAATTTAAAACGGCTCCACTGAACTTCACTACGCACTTTACAAAGTACCAACCAGACTGGGACACGGAGAGCGAGTGTTTCTAAATGGCAGACCTCGAATTCAGCAGACTTCAGTTCAGCTCTAATTTTGCGGTGGATACATTTTCGGCAATCTCGCTTTCAAAGGCCCACGTGAGACGGCCTGAGAATACCTGCTCATACTGCCACCGAATATGCACTGATGAAGTCAGCCCCGCTGAATAATTCATACGCTTTACATGAAGGTTTCAGGAATGCAACCTTTTCTGTTGGGTTTCTTTTTCTAAAGAAGCATGAAACAGATTCAGAAACTTGGCTATTCTGGCAGGAGCTTGATCTGAACTCAAAATAGGCCGTCTTGGGTTTAGATCTGCAGGCCACACCTCAGGCAATTTGAAAATGGGATACAGAGAAAAAGGTTGAGTAAAATCTCAGAAGATTACAGTAAAAATATATTTTAAATGGAGAAAATAGAAATGGGTTCCTTGATGAAGGACAGATGCTAATGACAGGAATGTGGAAACATGGCCATATCGCTCTTCCACTATAACAACGTCGTTAGTCTCTCAGACGATATGGAGACTCTCAAAATGCAGGAAAAGGGCAATTTGATTCATTATTTGAGCCTAAAGCTTTTAAGACCTCCAATCAGCATAGCCTGGAAGCCATTAGTGGAGAGATATTTGATTTCTTTATACAGACCACATAGTTCAAATTGGATTGAAAGTTACCAAAATTCATTGGAAGCACATTAAAATAAAAGGAAATGACTATAATGGCAGTTATTGAAACTGTTACAGGTTTTACGTGTGTGAATATTATACATTTTGGGAAAGTAAAATCATAGCAATTGCGCCTGGTGTGCCAACTACGGTTTTATGAATCAAACTTTAAACAGAGTTTTAAGTCATTGTTAGGGCACAGGAAACACCTCATCTCAGCAGGGTAGCTGGAAAGACACATGAATATGGAACGAACAAATGAGCTTTTTCCGATCTGCATCTCTTCAAGGCAACAAATTAATGCCCTGGAAACATACGCCTGGCATGGAGACACATCTGATAGCATAACCTGCCATTAGTAAGTGCATTTCAGCTAGAAAAGCGACTGTATACAATACGAATCAAATTAATTACAGAGTAGAAGTGCTTTTATTGAGAACTTCAAAGAAGGTAGAACATGGACAATAATGTTGGAAGCCCACTTTGGATAACTAGTTAACAGAACACAAACAGCACGACAGGAGAAGATGTGAACATCCCCAAAGCACAACGGACTGGAAAAGCTTAAAAACACGCCAGGCTACATAGCTGTACCTCAGCCTTCTGATAGCTTTATATTCCCAAAGGGAGCTGAAGAATTCATTAAAAAACACTTGTACATGTAAAACAACCCAATACACAAAAGTGCAGGCCATTATTTAACTTCTCGTTTAACAGATGGACCTTGCAGGGGAGCGGAATAAAAATAGAATTAAATCAAAAGTTTCCTTGACGATGACTATAATTAGAGGCAAGCGGCTGTACATCCAGAGCTATAAACGGCCTTTAAGGAGCGCGGTACCCAGCACAGTGAGGGCAAAACTAGGAAGGAAAAAGCTTTCGAGTGAGGGACAGTGCAAGCCTGAACTTCCAGCGGGGGCCGTGATTACATCACACGTCTTATGATACGTCGGTGACGAATCGCGGACCTGCGACAGCCATGCCGCCCGCTGGGAGGCTTATGAGCAAAGCCTGAAGATTTATCTCCAGGCGTCCAGAGCACAGTGGGTCTCTGGCTCCTCCATGCACCGCCGGCCGTGGCTTCACATTCATTGAGTCTGTGCAGCTGCGAGATAAAACTGTTTATATCTACGTCCCGAATACAGCTGCTTCACCGTTATATGCTGTATTAGGCAAAAATACATACGAGAACCAACAAACAAATAATGCATCCCACTGTAATAAACTCAGTTTAGGAGGAAAACCAGGCAAATTTAAAGGAAATATGAAATGAAAAAAGAAACTCAGCAGGTAGCTCTAATTGTACAAAATAGGGTTACCTGTGGTATACTTTAAAACTCAAGACGTTTGGTGATTTCCAAGACAAGGGAGAGAGAGCAAACATTTAACTCCCAGAGTCTGGAGTTATAAGTAAAAACATACAAAAGTCCAAGGGAATGTTCCCACCCTGTCTGCTGGAGTGCATTTAAGCAGCTACACGGAATATCCCTTCACCAGCATATCTAGGAGTTTGGACACTTCCAGTAAGACCGTAATAAATAAACATCAGTAGATGGTTTTACGGGAAGGTGCAGTCAGGAATAAAACCAGGTGCAGAAAAGACCTTGTACAAAAAGTCTGGAGCTGAGGATTTTAATATGTGATCTGTGGATTACATGACCCATGAGGTTTTCCCATCTGTGAAAAGGGTGATTACATGTAAAAAAGCAAATCCCATACAAATAAATCATTGGGTGTCCAGAACATGCACACTGCCGGCTCTCTGTCCTTCATCTGTTCTGGCTTCCTCATGCGGTCCAAAACCAAGTAGGGTCTCTAAATGCCCCTTAGTGTGTGACTGAGTGCAGGTGTGTGCCCTGCGGCCGAGTGACACCCCACCCATGTCCCACTATTTTGTGGCCACTGTATCCTGGAAAACACTCCAGGTTCACCAGAAACCGGTACTGGGTATGTGGTTACGGAATTTTCATGGAAAGATGAACAGGAGTATGTACACACACACACACACACACACACACACAAGAACATTTTCTAAACAAACATTCTCACGTTACTGAGACCATAATGTAGGATCTGCCAAAACTATATCGAAATAGGTTTAAAAGGAAGAAAAACATGTAGTTTTGCTTTGGGCCTTATAAAACAACTTTAGCAGGGTCTTCTAGTACCTTTTTATAATTCTCATGGCACTTTCAGTGAACCGCTGAAGTGCCTTGAGAACAGCTTTATACAGTCTGACCATCATCCAAGCACTGAGCACAGCAAAGTCACTGAGTCGGAAAGAAAATGGCTGGATTATTAGTGCAGAACATACTAGAACGCTCTCCTTTCAGTAATCGGCTTAATACTGGACAGACAACTGGTGTCAATATTTCACTTGGAAATAATACTGATTGGATTTCGCCTCGGTAATATATTACCCCTTTCAGCACTAAATCAAAATAGTCATTTTTTTATCCATTATTGAATGAAGGATTGAATGCAGAATCAACAAAACACTTTATCATTCTAATGAATCCAAAGTTAGAGACGGATTCAGACACCTCAGCGTCCTCACAGATTACGTTCCAGCTCCAGTCAAACTGTTTCTCAGTTAACAATTACATTAATGGATTTAGCTGTAAACACACAACCCCTAGAATCTTACAGTGTTTTTTCCACCTAACCACTCGTCTACCTCAGCAGAAGCTGCTTAGCAGCCCTGACGCTATTCCTGTCACCACTTGTAGCGACAAGACGGTGCTGCAGGTAGGTTAGGGAAGCACGGATTCAAAGAAGATCATTCTGAAATGTGGAGAAACGCCAGAAAAGCCACATGGCTCTCAAACACATTTATGACGTAAATATGTCTACATGCAGCAAGCGCCATTTTAACATTAGCTGAAAAATGGTGGCAGGGACAACAGATTCATCATTTCTTAAACGTTAGAAGGGTGCATAAACATCATTACTATCCGGCACCATGCTTGTCCCGAACTTCAAACGGTAAACACAGACCAGGCAGGCATCTTCGGCCTGTTTGCAGGCTCACTCTCGAGGAAGTTCAAGGTATATATTCCGGGAAAAAGGAGCTTTGAAAAAACAAAACAAAATGATATGCTTTCCGTTGACAACCCGTGGGGGCCAAGTGGATTAGCAGAGCTTAGCCTATATGGGAACACAGCTCAATCCCTGAAGACAAAAAGGTTACTGAACCTCAGCTAATCTCAACCTTCCTGTATTTCTCAGGCCTTTGTAAGCCTCTCCAGCACAAACAGTTACCAGTAAATGTAATAAGACAAATATCTTGAAACCAAAAGTACTGCTGAGATACTGTACATGCAGTAAAGGCCCCTTTTTTATCCGTCAGAACCTTTGCTTTTTAAATGCCCGATTATGCAAGGAGTCCTTTGTACTGTCAACGAGCGGCACGTTACGGACAGAACCGCAGCGCATGAACTGTGATATTCTTCCCCTTGAAGAGAGATCCTTGTAAGAAGAAACCACAAGTGATCGGCAAGCCGAATGCATACCGATTGTCCAAAACTATAAGAGCACCGAAAGGGAAATGTTCAGAAACCACAGAATTGAGCTGAGCTGGCAGGGGAAAACTCCGGTAATTAATAACATAAAAAAAAAAAAACACTTCTCCCATACTTTTCCATTTGTCCTCATTAGCAAAATAATTACATGTCACGGGGCAATATTAATAACTGCACAAGACACTCATACCTGCCCGTAACGTCAGATAAATTAATATTGGCTTTTTCTGACCTGGAGGAAATCCGGAAACTCATTCTTATTGTTATGGAATCGTGAGATTGATTTTTCTTTTAAAATTTGTCTTAAACATTGACAACCGGAACTTGGAAATCTTATTTCCCTTGTTGCATTTTTCAGTTATTAAGGGAAATCAACGCAAATGCTTTACAGGGGCCATAGGGTTTCCGTAAAGCAAATGCCTGGCCTATGCATGTGCCGGTACTGGGCAGGAATACATCAAACTGGACACCAGCTCGAAACAGCTAGCCGATAAACTGAAAGGTTAACAGTTCTGCATTCCGTTTGCATAAAGAGCATCACTGTTCACAGAGAACGGCAGTCACCAGTATCGCCAATGGACAAATGTGCTGTTAAAGGCACCTTCTACAGAAAACGTTTAGTGCAAACATCGATACTCATTACTGTTCTTTGATTGAATATACACAAGCCATTCACCAAGCACTACTGTATTATTGGTGTAAACAATTGTTAGGGCATTTATGCATGTGGGCCAGGTAATATTATTCATGCTGAAATTATACCACTCAACAGCAGCAACAAAACTACTGACAGAGCAGAGAAGGAAAAAAAAAATAAAACCTATGTGGTACTCTTAAGACAAAACAACACGTTCAGATACATGTTAAAATTTGTCAGATCATCAAAAATTGTTTATTTGAAATGAGGCATTCATATAAACAGCAATCAAAAGGGAGAGTGACAACATGTATATCGATTTATCGTTGTTTGTAGGGGACAAAAGGCAAAAAACTAACAGATGTATAGAAATGGCTTCCATCCCTGGCTGTGTACTCTGTTCGGGCAAACCTTTGCATGCATCAGACAAACTCAGAGCATTACCATCTGCACAATACTCTAAAGGCATGGATTTGGGGGTTGGGGCTTGGCGGAGAAAAGGGAAGGAGAGACATACATTGCACAATACCTGTCGTGCAGCCCAATGGACATCATCTCCCCTCTGTTTGCAGGGTGGTCCATACCCTCACCCAAAGCAGCCACTCTGGAATACAAAAGTGGGACATACTCTTAGATACAGCGACATGCAGAAAACTTACGGCGCATCGTCAATGATTAAAGCGATGTGTGCTTCCACCGTTACACTAAACAGCTCACACACAAAAGTCTGTAGTCATCCTGTTCCTTCTCCACTGGCTAAAGCACAGCTCCCAGAGTCAGACTTTAATCATTATTTATTTAGCAGCTGCTTTTATCCAAAGCAATGTACACACGCATGTTGGGCCAGATCAAGCTTCAAAGTGAAGTGATCTGCTATTAAAATTCAGACCGGAGTCTGCAGGACAGCAGAATGACACGACGGCAGCACAGGGAAATCACATCACAAGCCGGTTCATGCTACATACATGATTCAGCATGCACACAAAAGAAATGCACAAGACATATTTAAAAATCAGGTCCAAAACAGGCAAACATGCCACCAACATACCACCAAGGCAAGTGAACAAATAAGGAGATATGCTATTATGGCTACATTTAAAGTAACCAAGGATGTAATTCACATTTCCTGTACAGGTGACGGTCATAACTCAGGGTCTCCTTAGAGTTTTCAGTCAGAAGCTATTATAAACCTCTTCATTTACCGCTCACCTCTGTCTGTATATTATACATGTTCAAATTAATAAGACAAGCTTCCATAGGAATACAGATCCCATAAACTCTAAAATATGACCATCATTAAAGTTTCAGGACGTTAAACGAACTAAGGTCAGGCTACGTATTTGCAGACTTGATTTACATCATGCACACGGTAATCACCACTTGTACAGCATCGTACTACGTTATCTAACCCCAAAACCAACAAGAATTTCCTGTTATCCAAAAAGTTACCGATATCTTGGATAGGTGGCCAAACTTCTCCTCAGGCTTAGAAGTAAAAAGCAAAACTGCAATGTATGCAAAGTAAGTGTTGATTTTTCTTAAGACTGAACACAGTAAAATGCATACAAACTAGATGGGTTCAGACTTGCATTCTTTCTAAAATTCTGGTTAAATATAACAAATGTTTCATCGGAGCTGCACTGCATATTTTGTGCTAGAGCCTTATGTGCACTTTGACTAGAAATGTTTAGTTTTAGTTTAATTTATAGTGCTATTTTTACGATCGATTTCATTATTATATTAAATTTGGCAACAGACTGTGCAATTTGCACTTTAAGAAATATTTCTGCTCATTTTTGTGAAAGTTACTGAATAAACCAAAGAAGCAGGCTTGTGTAAATCCCGTTGGCTGTGGACTCCGTCCTGGAGCGCAGTCACATACCTTTTGTTTGAGCAACATGAGCATTATATTTCCCTGTTCTTAGCAAACTCAAGCAACGGGGCAATAACACTAAATGCACATAGTTTGCCATGTTCACTGAAATGTATCGATACAAAGCTCATTTAAAGTTAAGTAGCTGATAATGGCGAAGAAAAACAAAAGTCAGATCAGCAACGGGCATACGCTCGGCATTTTAATACCAGAAAAAACTGCATCATGCCACCTCTAATGCCAAGGTAATGGTTGCTAGTTACTGCAGTTAAAATTCTTATTTCTCAGTATTTCTGTATAACTTTCTAATACCAATGATCATGTTTTTAGCTTTTCATACTTTTAGAAGAAGAATTATTACTAGTCAGGAGTAACCAACTACAAACCATGATTAATATGTCCATGAGGTGGCTGACAGCAACGGGGATATTTGACAACGCAAACAGGCCCATGTTCCTAACAGGCTCTGACACCCCCGCACCATAACCCACCGCAGATGCCTACAGAATGGCAGGATCGGCTCTCTTGCCCACCGATAGCGTCTCCAAGACACGCAAGACCCACAGCCAGGGAGCCCTGCCTTGCAGCATTTCATATGGGTCACAGAGACCCCCTGCCAGGGGAGAAACGCACGTCACATTCCCATAAATTAAGATAAGTATTCTGTGTAATATCTGGGCAACAATAAGTTGTACAACATGGGCAGCTGAGGCTAGGGGAAGCTTTCATGTTCACCAATGATGCTGCGCAGAGTTACCAGAAGATGAAACTCAGATTAAAAAAAAAATAAAAAAAAAACACAACACACACACTACAGTCTAAATTTAACGATTCAGCTAATAGTTTGGGGAGAAATGGGAAAACTATGAGGCAGGCTATGAGGTTAGATGCCCACGATGAGGTCGAAAGGCTAGGAGTGTCTTAAGCGCCTGCACACCGGGAGGGGGGCCCTTGCACTTCTGGCAGGGGTCACTCATTGCTCTCCGGACTGGCTGTGAGGAGCCGCGCTGGGCACACGACATACAACACACACACACACACACACACACACACACACACACACGCACGCACACGCACACACACACACACACACACACACACACACGCGCACACACACAGACACGCGCACACACACAGACACGCGCACACACACAGACACGCGCACACACACAGACACGCGCACACACTCTGCTTAGTGGCTGGAGCTGCAATCATACCACTACGCAAGGGTCAAAAAGCAATAATACTGAGAATTAGTGCAATCAACAGTGTATTCCACAATACTTCCAGTAATTAAGGATAATTAGACAAAAAAACAACATTAAGAACAAGACAAAGACAATAAAAAAAAGAAAACACAGATCAGGACATTCACAAAGAACCTCTGCTGTTCGTCCGGAACGGCTGTGTGTCCTAAGCGGAGTCGACGGTACCTGATTTGCTCAGACCCGACTGGCAGAGCCTGCGCGGCTTGGTGAAAATCTCGTGCTGGCCAGGGGTTCTGGGTTCCGTGCGAGCTGAGCCGGGACCAAAATATCATCCTGAGCTGGCTGGGGGTGGAGGACGACGGTGAGGAGGTGGAGGAGGAAGGGGAGCAAGAGGAGGATGAGGACCGGTGGCGGCGGACGGGAAGGGCGAAGGAGGAGAGGCACGGACGGGCACACGCTGACAGCAGCGGCATGGCAAGCGTGCCTTCAGCCCCGCTCCTGCAGAAGTGGGACGCGGAGCGGAGGGGGCCCGGCGAGCTCAGCCGGGGGGGATTAGAGCCCAGCCGCTCTTACGGCACAGCAGAAGGTTTAACCCAGTGCTGCCTGGCTCCGATCCACCACCTTGTTGACACGTGCTCCTGCTATAACGCCAAGCAGTGAGACTGGGGGGGGGGGGGGGGGGGGGGGGGGGGGGGGGGGGGGGGGGGGGGGGGGGGGGGGGGGGGGGGGGGGGGG
>JABFDZ020000002.1:2234443-2257974 GCA_019775955.2 Pollimyrus isidori
TTACGGAATTACCTGTGCCTTTCTTTGGAAGTAGTTCTCTGCTACACGCTGCCATGTTGTTTTGACTGTGTTGGGCGCGGCGGGGGCTGGCTCATATCGCGCTACGGTAACCAACAAGGACGAAACGCGGAAAAGTCCGAAAAAACAATTGTGGCAAAAAACTCGAGTTTGCAAAATAAAAATCGTTTTAAACTACAAAATCGATAAATCGATTAAATCGATTTTTTTCCCAGCCCTATCGCATGGTGAATCCAGACAGAGCCAACATGCAGTGGCATGCTGGCATGCAGCACCGTCGAAGGTGCAGTCTCTGCCACAGATGACGCGGTCGATGGTCGGTTTAGGGTCCAGACACTGACAAAAGTTATTTCAAAGCATGAGGTCACTCCCCAGTGGAGGACGGCTCTGGCCACCACACGCATGCTTGCATGGAGTGCCAGAGGTGACAGTTTCAGAGAGAAATGTCTAGGGGGACGTTCCTGTAAAACCGAAGCGGAACTCTGCTGACTTGAGAACATGTGGGTTGCTATTCAATACTGCAAGCACAAACATCTCCTGCTTCTGACTGCTATACAGCAGGCTTCGTAAGACAGTCCATGCAATTACCATTACAAAAATAAATTTTATTATACATTAGCAGTGAGCTCAGAGCTGACAGTTGAATGGATAGTGCTTGCATTTCCCTTCAAAAACATACACAAAACACGGCTCATGGGCACGCTGACTGAAGTTCTAGCTTATTTCACACATTACCGCCATGCATAATTTGAATTTTTGTAAAGTGGAACCTATTTAAATAATAAAAAAGCCAGATGAAATCCCTTTTAAATAATCTCAAATATATGGATCAGAGTCAGCCTTCATTGAGATGCAATTGTTACTGACATAAGCAAACAAAATATTATTTAATATTATCTTTGCTCACATCAGTAACAATTGCATGTGAATGAAGGTTGACTCAGTTCCATGTTTTTCAGACTATGCATATAAATATTACTAAGCGAATCAGTCTGTGTGACTCTGTGACCACACCTAACAGCACCTCCAGCCTGGCCTCGGGCTGCAGGGGCAGGCTAAAGCGACCTGCGATGCTGTTCTCATGGTCAGCTACCATGGATAATACACCCTCAGAACACACGCCTCAGGTCCCACCCAAATCCTGCCGGGACAGGAAGACCATCCGCAGCTTTGATGCATTTCAGTTGCCGATTACAGCAAATCCCCACCATGCTGGCGAATCTGTCATCGCTTAACAGGATTGTCACAAGCGAAGTCCCACGACTGTGTTGCATTCTGCAGACGCTGGCATTGCGATCACTCACCGGATCCTGCGTGAGCTCTGTTCAGCTGCACCCTTGAACTCACAGGAGCAGTATCTTTAATCCCAACTCCCCTGGGTATTTTCCCCATGTAAGCACAGCGCCACCTGGAGTCAAATGTCAGCAAATATCATGCACAGTACGGAAGACACTTGTTCATAACTGTCTGTAGGCATGTGTGCCCTGTGAGGCACCAGCAACCCATTTCAGGCATTCCGCACTCTATGATGCCAGGGATGGGCTTTGGGTCTATCCCCAATATCAAGTTATGTCCTTCCTGATAAAGGCTCAAAATGGCCCTACACTGTATTTACAGTGTTTACAGAAGACAAAGAGAAGCAGGGATGATGAAAGGGGAAATACAAGCAGTTTGAGGACCAGATGACAGATGATGGCGGCGGAGATGGAAATTAATTCTGCGCACAACAGGACAGCTCATTAAATCTGATGCATTACCGGACTTAGTGGCTAATTCTTTATAGCATTTATTGTACGTGACACTGCTCCTACTTTGATACAGGCACGTTTTTATTCACATCAGTGCGCTGTGCCACACAGCAGCAAGGCGCCAAACTGAAGTCACGCTAAGCTGCAGAAAAACCATCACGAAACGGTTAAATCAAGTGCAGCGAATTTTGTGAAGATCGACAGAACATCAGTGATTTTGTTACCAAGAGAGTACTGAGAAGTTGCTCGTTGCTTGCAGAAATGGACGTAATGATGCAGTGAGTGCCAGATGTCAGTGCTACATTTTTTAAACACCAAATGCCCCTCAGTAGTACTGAAATGATAAACTCAATACAAGACTGGGCTACTCAAGGTGACCAGCTTACACAACTGGCACATTATCTGGTTTACATACCTATAACAAGTACATATGCATAGAATGATCATTGAGTACTGTTGTGTGTTTTTTATATTCAGAATTCATTATTCAGTGTTTATTGTTCAACTGGCCTTTGTTCTATCCATCTGATGCTCTTCAGAAAGTAAATTTCGTTTCATGTTTGTGAAATGACCAAAGTGACTTGGCTTGATAGATTCAGGTTTATATAGTCACATATACACCTACACAAACAACAAAACAATGATCAGAGCCAAGTCTCCATTGCATTCTCCTTTCATACTGCAATAACATCTGTGCCAGAATGGAACCCGGAAACATAGGGATCTAGCAAGCATGCATTTACAGATTTGCACTTCAAGGATTAGGCAGAAAGGGCATATGGCAACAAATAACTGGGCTAATAAACAAATGTAAAATTTGGCAACATTTTCTGTGTTCCTTCCATACATGTACACACACACACACACACACACACACACACACACACACACAGAGATGGAGACAAAACATTATAACCACCCCTACATGATGTGAATAATGCGGACTATCGGAGCGTGTCGAGACGTCTAGAATATTAGACAGTAACCTCAAATTCAGTACTCATTGTCGACAGGCTGAAAGCAGAACAAATGGACAGGGATGAATATGTGAGTGACTCTAACAAGTGCCAAATCATTATGGCCAGATGACCGGGTCAGAGCATCTTAAAAGCAAGGCTTGTGAGGTGGTTCACAGCCAGCCGTGGTGAGTAGGCCTACCCACTTGGAGGAGAGGTGTTGGGCGGCCAATATTCATCAATGAGGAATAAACTCATTTAGATATTCAAATTGGAGGAAGAGGGAGGGGAAAAAACGAAAAACTTCAATGCCTGATTACATTTTGCAGACAGTATTTTGGAGATTTTGTGCAAAATGCATACCTCTGGAAATGGCCAGCTTTGTTACACATTATAAAACTTTCTGGAAAAGTCCTCAAAAATAAATACTAATAAAAAAAAAACAAGCAAACAAAACAATAGACAAGGCTCCATGAGACAGGGAACATCCAGTTACTTCAATGCATGTTCATCACTGATTACTTGCGTTTTGCATAAGTGTTTAAAGATGGTGACACCTTATGCATATTTCTTGGTCTACTTATAACAACAAAAATATGCAGACCGGACAGCAGGACTATGAAGACTACTACAACTACTGGTGCGGTACAGGAAGACCACTGCACAGTTGTCACGAGAACCGTACTCTGTCAAACAGAGGCCTTGGAAACGAAACAAATGGTAAGCTATGTAGCACCGTTATATATTCAGCCTGCCGACTACTCTTTCCCAAGCAATAACAAGTGAGATACCACAAAAGCTCCAAATGAAACCAGAGGCAGCACAACAATAGTTCAACACATTTTTTTTTACTCAATGGAGATCTAAGAGATCTATTGTAGTTGTGAGGATTTAGAGAACACCAGTAGAAAAATAATAATAAAAAAAACTGCAATCTAGTTACTGTTTTCACGCTTGTTAAGCTTCCTAAGAACATCAATTTATTTAATATTAGATCTTTGTCACTTGGCTGATGTTTTTACATTGGGGACCATCAATTTTAGCAGTTACAGAGATGGATATTTTTACCGGAGCAATTTAGGTTACTGTGCTCAAGGGTACCATCGTTCCAGTCTCCCCTCTTGGGGACCTGAGCCAGCAGGGTTGCCAGGTTTATGGTTTTTATGCCAAATTCGACTAGACTAGAAACAGGGTCATGCTTTTTGTGTGTGTTCTTTATTTTACACTAGTTCTTTTTTTTAACATTTAAACACCTAGATCTTCAAAATGATTCAAGTGAACACAAGTGCCTCCAAATTTTGAAGAAATTACCAAAAACGACATGAAAAAAAAATGTACATTTTTCAATTATTTGAGGATACAAATGAGAGATTTAATCTTTCAATGAGGCAAATTAAATTACACACACACACGCACGCGCACGCACACACACACACACACACACACACACACACACACTCACATACACACTCACATACACTCACACACACACACACACACACACACACATACACACACATACACATTTTCCCTCAGAATGCATGTTATAATTATTGGCACCCTTAAAAATACTCATGAAGAAGATCCAATTCATATATTCACAAACAGTTCACTGACCACAGAATCAAACTTAGGCAGTGACTGACCGAGTCCCCATTAAAAATACTGCTGCATTGGCAGAGGCTGAGAAATGCACCTAGAAGACCTGGTTAAACAGAAGGTCCTGTCCTCCCAAAAATTACCATGCGATAAAGCCTATCACTGTTCGCCAGCCTTTTCGGTGATCTTTTTGTCATCTATTTCACAAATATGACCTCGACTAGATTAACCTAAAAAGACCATATGCCTGGGAGGAGTTTTATTTCACACGCCGTCCCAAAGTTACATAACTACTTACATGCTGCTTATTTATAGAAAACCATGCCTATATGTAGAACGTTATGTATGTTACTCGGTGGTAGGAGAGCACCGACTCGCTTGAGAATTTAACAGACAAAATTGAGGCTACATAAAGTAATCACTACACCAACTGCTATACAAATAATCGTGCCTGATTCACTCACCCACTTCATATGGGACCAAAAATCTTAAAAGCTTCAAAAAGATTTAACCTTTCAAAGGGGTGAGCAATCTACATACTTTAAACTGTTGTATTATGTTGACAGTTTCATTTATCCGTGGGATCGAAACAACATACTGCAGAGATCTGGCAACAGCGTCAAGTCAATCGAGCTATTACTGGTGCGGGAGCGACAGAGGGGGTTCCTCCTGTTAGGGAGTACGTCTGCCTCTTCGCAGCGGCATCGGACACACCGCTATGATGCGACCGGCTATTATTAGGACAGCGCTGGGCAGACTTGGAAATTAAAACCCTACTCCGGATTTCCTTTCTGAGCGGAATCTCCGCGAATCGGAACACGACCAAAAACGAGAGGAAGGTCGCGGCGTGGACACCCAGCCGGCCTGCTGCCCCTCTCAAGTTGCGCTTAGAAAACTATAAACAAAGGTGAGCGCATGGCGTAGGGAGGACAGCTGAGCGGCCAGCTATCGACTGTGAGGAGCACGTTTGAAGCTGACAGCTCGGGCGAACGACTCTCCAAACCCGAATTTCTGAAATGCAACACGCGGCTGGCCAGCCCCCAGTATCTCGAGCCGCCAAGTAAACACCCGGCCAGTGAGGTCTCGCCACTATGTCGACTACTGCAACTTCTTTAAAAAGTTAGTAAAGACCCTTCCTTGACATATTTACGATCATCAAAGCAACATGGTAATTAGTAGGCCGTGACACTAAAGCAGAGGGGAAAAAAAATCCTCCGAATCACCGTGTTTCCCACAATAACGTTCCAATTAAAAGTAGCTAATTAGCTAGTGAGCCGGCTGACTCCGCGGGACCGCTTGCCAAAACAGCGTGTCAAACGGCATCAACTTACCCAGGACAGCCAATTTGTTGAAACGGCACAGCTTACCTCACATACACAAACAGCCGCATGCGTCGCGTTCTTATTGTCCTAATATAATATTAGCTTACATGTGGCATTCACATAGCCTCATAGCTATTTTAAACCAAAGGAAGCCACTTTAAAATGCTTTATAAAAAAAGAAAACATCATCCTACCTGCCACTGTCAGTCGCTCTTAATTTTCCTCCCCGCTTCCCACCACTCCACTACTGAACCGCAACAAGCCCCGCCTCCTACTGCCCGCTTTTCATTGGCTATTCAGGAGCGAATCTCTGAAAAGTGTTCCGGTCAGTGGCGAAATCAGGTGTCTGTCACGCGGATCCAGCCGGGATTTCCGTTCGGGGGATTGTGATGCGCGTGCGCGCGGCGTGAACGCTGAGGAACGCCTAGCTGACGGGGTTTTTAACACACGGCGGGACGTCTTCGATTTGAACGCCTATATAGTGGGTATTTATAAATATCTACCTGGTATATACAGTTGATGCTATGAAATAATGCAGAAGGCAATAGGGTTTTTAAAAAAGTTCTAACTGTTTTGGGATAAACCTAATCAGGAAAATAGAATGGCCTTGTATGTGAATGTGCTTTGCTGCGCTCCCATTTTTAAGTTAGACTGGCAGAATTACATGGAAGATTCCAGTTAACCATTCCAAGGCGTTTCTAAAAGTCAAACAGAATAGCATATAAGAACAGTCTGTGGTGGTGCGATCAGGTTAAGTGTCCGTATGATGTGGCTTTGAATCCTGTGGCTGGCAGTGTCATTCATTTTGCTCTTGAACAGGGCTTATAACCCCAAAATGCACCAGGGACACTGGCTCACCCACCTTGCTTTCTGTCTTAAAGCTTTCCTCACCTTCCTTCCTTCTTTTTCTGTTGCTTTGGAAAATTGAAATAAAACAGCTTTGTGACTTCTGCTGATTGAGATATGCCTCAGAGCCCCTTTGAGCCTGACCAGGATACACTGTCGAAAGGTAATAGATAGAAAAACATTTTAAATTGGTGCATACCACTTTACTTCCAAAATGTATGTAGGTAAGATAGTTTACCATTGAACATTGAGTTCAGTGTATTACAATTATGAAATCTTCCCCAAAAAAGCTTAAAATACTTCTCAGAAGCAGCCAATGATGTGGTCGGTTGCTTTAACTGTGATCTACACAAACAAAAAAAAGCAGTTTTGGAAGTTTTTAACTAAAGTGATAATTCCCACAATTCCATGCTGGGTTTTTCTCTGTACTGTTAGTCTCCTACAGTATTGCCTGAAGGGTTGGGCCCTTCATTAGCTCATTGTCCTCAGGGTTTCCTGAAAAGGCCGTTCATTTCTCTGCTGTCTGTTTGGTTCTAGTGGATGTCTGAAATGCCGTTTAAATGAAGATGGCTGGATAGGGATTTTACACACGGTAGGGCCGAGTTGCGTATTTTATAGCGACAAAGTGGATTTAGAAATTGAGGCAACTAAGTAAAACAGCTAGAAAGTAATTCAGGTCAGTAGTTTAAAGGTACAAATGATAAATGGCCATGATTGCATAGTATGTTGGTGTTTCAGTCAGGAGCCAAGAAAGCAATACGAAAGTGATGTGAGAAAAAAAGAACAATTTCGAACAACCAAGAGATTGGCTTGCTAAGAATCACCTTCACATTTATGGAGATTTGTAAACAGAATTACAGCGCAAAAGGCCTGCTATTTAAATTGGAAATAGTATCTCAATGCTGCCAGCTGGTCAGGCTATTTATCAGGAGATTAGCATCTGCTACAGTATGACTCTTTTTCGCTGCTCATTCAATTTTAAATCCCACAAAGGACAAAGCCTTATTTTCTCAAGACTCTGACAGTAAATGGAACCTTTCAGTCTCTCTGTGTTAGAGCATATCAGTGTCAACAGGCATAGTTCAGACACAAAAATATTCATATAACCCACATGACTACAAGGGGAATATGCAAGAACTACACGCAGAGTAGGAAACACACCCACAGCCTTCAGAGTGTAGAATGAGGCCAACGTGATAACTTTTATTGCAAGGTAGTTACAGTATTTTAGGAGAGCACTAGACAACAGAGAAGTAAAATCCACTTAGTTATGAGTGATTGGTGTTATCAAATTAAACATGCAAAAGCATGCACATAATTAAATAAGATTTCTATATTAAAATATAAAAGTTTGGAAATATTCTGAAATGAAAAGATAGCAAGGATGTGCACCTAATACCTAATAAATTAGCCAGAGTGTATAATTTATTTATTAACTTAATAAAAAATGTCAAATTTGAGAATTACCTCATCAGACAGAAAAACTAAAATTTTTCACTGCCGTTTCATGGCAATAACTTAACCTAACTTAAATAAGATACTCCACACATATACTGTTTAAAATAAATGTTAAATGTGTATTTAAATAAACAGGTACATTTCGCAGATTCATTTTCTTTGTGTTTTGATAAACTAGAATAAATTATTTAGGCAAATGATTTTAGGGTTTGACATGATGCATAAACCTAGTATTGATCGAAATATTGAAAATTACTTGCAACCTGCCAAAAAATGGTCCACAGTAAACAGCACCCCCCGTGGCCAAAATGATAGGACAATGTTTTCCATTATGTTATTGTCTCATGTATACAAATAATAGACAACTACTGTAAGTGCTGCTTCCCAGCCTTACAAATAAAACAATTTAAATACTAATAAGTTGCTGCGGCTATTATTTTAGAAATTATTAAGTAATGAGCAAAAGAATAACACGCTTTAAGCTTCATCCAAATCCATGACATCTTTGAATAATGAAAAATTAACATTTGTGTAAAAATTTAAAAGGCGGCAGTTTGAATAGTTCTCGTATTGATTAGATTACATATTAGTCTAAAAATGTTCTTGTTTTTGTATTTTTATTTAATTTTGTAATAAATTTAGTATTGTCCAGCTTGTGTAAGGGGATTTACTTTAGCCTTTACAAATAAGTAATTAATTTAAAATAATTACTATCTTCACCATCCAAAATCTTAATGTCATTAAAATATTTAGTATCTGTATAGCATTTGCGTATTGAATCATAAAGGTGTCCTAACCGAGACACAAATCACGTCGCGTGCGACGGAACATCGTTTTAACTGATAACGCGACATGCTCTTCCTGGTTCAACTTCGCTTTAAACCTCGCGAGATTATCGGGCGTGATTTGTTTCTTCGTAGGAAAAAATAAGGTGGGAGATTGGTTGATCATCCTGCTCTGATCCTGTCAAAATATTATAACTGCTTCTCGTGTCCCAGCGTTAAATGTTTATTTCCGAGTTGCCGGAGAAACGGGTGCCGAGGAGTCTGAATGTCTTTGACTGATCTGGTCACGTAGGGGAACTTCACCAACTCGAGCTGTCCTTTATAGTTTACGTTTAGGCGGCTAGATAGTTGCTCGCTAAGTTAGTTGTCAGCTGGATTGCGTTTTCATTGACTGCCGAGGCCTCTCCTCATTTGTAGGCAGAGGCAGCAACATCTTCGAGTGTGTATGTTTTCTAACTTGCTGTGTGTTGTTTCCCGGCAACACCTTTGCACAGATAGTCGCCAGTGTATCTCCAGAAGCAAGCCCAGCCTCGATCGAAAGAGGAATCCAGCTCTACGTGTTCGATTGCTGGGGCGTTTATATGAGCGTTATAGCTAAATGGCGTCTGACACTAGTGACACAGAAGAATTTTACGATGCGGCCGAAGATGTCAGTCTGAGCCCTTCTCCAAACGTGTAAGTTATTAGCTCTTATTTTTCTATGTTTGATGGACTGTGCGCGCAGTCGGCAGGAAGTGTGAAACTTGTTAGCATAATATGGGCGTTGATGTAGTCTGCTGTAGTAACTGACATTTACTTGGGAAGCTGTTGGCTAGCTTGCACTGTGTCCAGACTTGTATGCTTTACTACTCTCACATTGTTGAAATTCATATAGTTAAACGTCCTGAAAAATAAAAAGAGAGCGTAAGATTTGTTTTCCATGTTTGCGAAAAAAATAAGGGTGTTTGCGACGTGCTGCCCACATAACTTATTTTTTCCCCTTATGATTTGGCAGGAACGAATCAGCATTTTACATAGATGTTTTGCGTAAAGATCACTCGTGTGACCATGAAATTGATCACACTTCACAAAAGATTTTGACAACCTGCCCCTCAAACAGCTTCCATACGGTGAAGGACTGCATTCTTATTTTTAAAGATACCTTCGTATGACGTTTTTGCCGTTGGAAATAATTGTATTAAATAGCTAACTTTATTAGCGTAAAACGTTTGCAGGTATTCGATCACGCATCGCAGCTGTCCGTAGGATCGGCTGGCTCTCATGGATCATCAGTCGTGACAGGCACATGATAAAATCAGTAGTGACTAACCTCAGCACCTAATCTCTAACTAGTTGTTGCTATAAGAAGGAATTTTGATTGCCGCCTTACTCAAATATTTAAGCACAGGTTTTGCCACTAGTCTGGTAAATATTCTAGTTGTTTTCATTATGAAGACAGTCTTTACATGTTTGATTTTTTTTAACGTTAACTGTAAGCTTAATTATTTGTAGAATTGCTGTGCCCTTATGACCTTCTAAATCCCAGTTCGGTCTACTACATGTGTCATATTAACGGGATACACAGCATTTAGTACCTGAAAGCTGTGAGCTCGGTCCTTATTGTGACAGCTGATGGCCAGTGACTGTTTAGGTTGTACATACAACTAATTCAAATTATGAGGGCAGTTGCGTACTTCTGTAAATACCAAGTCTCAGCCTCAGTTCCTCCTTCATCATTTGAGTAAGATGTTTCTTTAGCACGTGGGACAGACCTTGATCTGAAAATCCGGGTGCCACAAACATAAGCAGATGCGTATTTTTCAGTTCGCCTGAATCGTTTCAAACGTAAATTTGTGTGTCCTGTATCATTAAGTCAATGTCTTTCGGAAGTATGCCAAATCATCTATCAGTCATATTATCACATGTTCACCCTTTTTTGATTCGGTTCCGCTTGAAACTGTCACATCTCATGTGCTCCTTGTGTGGACATGTTAAGTAATTTCCAGTTTGTTTTTTTTTCTTTCTCAGGTCACCTGAAAAATTTGCCTTACTTGAAAAAAAGGTATGTGCTGGAAGTATGTTATGCTTTTGAGCAGACGCAATGAAGCACAAAAGCTCTTTTTATTTATTTAAAATCAGCTTGCAATTTCTTGGTGTATGAAAGTGATTAAAGGGCAAAATCTACATTCATACCATGAACAGAATAGCGTCAGTGTTCAGTTGGAAGACATGGCACACAGTGACATTTCACACTTACAGGGGGTAGATCATCCTTAGCAAACCTGTTAAAATTTGTCTGCAGCACTTTCAGAAGGTCATGACTCTGTATTTCCTGATGATAGTTTTGACCTTGACATTTACACACCATAAACTCTAATAGCATCGTCAAGGTAGATTTCCCACCTAAAAACCCTCAGAGATTGAAATCTTGCAGATTTTAGATCACATTTCAAAGGTTTTGTATCGAACACTACACAGGGTGATTCGATACCCGGATAATTACTTTTGTAACCGCTAAGGGACTGCGCAATGAGATGTGAGACCAGAATGTTTCTCTTTAGCTGGGCTTCACACAAAGCCAAGATGTTGCATTTTCCCCTCTACAGGAACTGCTCCTTTTCAAGTCCAGTTAAACTTCCTCTATGTGCAAAAGTGGCTTTTTCACTGCCTATTTGAAGTATATACTGTTAGTTTGCTAAGTTTACTAACATTTGCATATTGTAGGCATTGTTTTGGCAGACGCTATAGCTGATTATGTTGATTTGAGATGCTGACTCGGTGGGGCCTTTGTAACTTGCCCATAGTTTGACATTGATTCAGGGGGGTGTCTCTCTTGAAGGTACCACCTCAGGGCCCCTCTTACGTGATACAGGTTCCCCCCCCAGAGTGGACTGAAACTCTCTCGAATTCCTTTGGAACATTTTGGGACTGGTCAGGATTTCCATCTCTGTAAGAGAGATCTTTATTTTTTGGGCATTATTATGCAACTTGAGTATGCATGCGCTGTAATATTACCTCTCTGAATGTAATTAATGTCAGCCTAATTACTGAGGTAAACTAGTGCAGCTGGCAGTGAATTGTAGCAGCTTGTTGCTTCTCCAAGATATGCTACTCGCCAGATCTGGTACTGTTCCTCATAACTTGGGCTGCTCATTCCTGCTCCTGGAGAGCTACCGCCCTGCAGATCTTAGGGGCTTCCTACTTTTAATACACCATATATGGATAATTCAATCTTTCAGTAGTATCTTAATACTGGATCCACCTATGCTCACATAGATGATCATCTCTATCAGGTGTTAAATTAGGGCTGCACCTAAGCTCTGCCGGATGGTGGATCGCCAGAAGCGGGAATGAGCAGCTGTTTGTTGTTTTTTTTTTTTTTTTGTGTGTGTTTTTTGTCTAATGCGATTCCAGAGAAAATGTGAAGGTAACAGCTGTTGCTTCAGTTGGCTGTGATTGTGTTGAGATTCCGTTCTCATGGTACTGACGAACTGGTGCGTCCCTGAGGACATCCGCAGCCAGTGAATGGCACGACAGAAGGGGGAAAAAAAAGGAAAAAAAGAATTTCCACTGATTTGGAAGTGACTCCTTGAGACAGGTTTTGCTGACGTGTGGCGGCCAGTGTCAATATTTACCTACCAGTCAGTGCTCTGGGTGCTGCAGTAGAGAAATGCTACTGGTTCTGTGAGGACAGAGACCCCTTCATGAACACGCATGATAGCCATGAATTTCTTCTGCTTTGTGAGTATCTAGGTAGTAAAATGAAGTCACAATGGGAATAAATGGGTAAATAAAGGAAAACGCATTTAGTGCCACCAGGGATGTTATGATAATGCCCTGTACACCAGTGGAAAAGCAGCGCGTGATTCCTGAAACCCTTTAATCGCTTTGGGTGGAGAATGGAGAGAGGCCGGCGCAGTGGTCTTGAACAAATGAAATCCAAGTCCGTTCTAAGACACGGGAAGATCGCCACTGTTCCTGTTTCTTTCTCTGATCTGGCAGCCATTTTGCAGTAGTGTAGTGATATCGTGGGGGTGTTGTGGAGGAGAGCGGCTCGAAGCTGAAGCCCAGGAGCTCCCAGCTTTAGACGAGGCTCTCATCCAGTGTTCCGTCATCCATTGTTCCCTTGCCTGCCTCTCCTGGTACAAAAAGCGTGCTGTGACATCAGAGCCTGGCTTCAGAGTGTATTTATAAGCTCAGCTGTCTGTGATATTAGAACAGCATCATGGTGGACAAGGGCCCTCCACCACCTCACGTGCAGAATCGGTGATACCAGATTTTGCGATTTTTTTCGCTGGTGTCCGCCAGCACAGTGTGCTAGGAGCCCAGGGGATAGAAGGTAGTTGTCTTTTCATCCAAATGCGTGTTTATCTCGTTTCTGCTGACTGGCACTGGGCCTTCGGACAGATGGGGGGATTCGAGATGCTGTTTGAATCAGGTCGAACGTTAAAGCCAGACTAAGCAGGATTACAGCATTGTGATGGTGAGTTGCAGCGATTAGTGGTCGGCGAGAATAACTACAGACCGGCTGTTGTCTTCTGTGCCTGTCTCACTGCAGGAGACCGGTGACCTCGCAGCGTGTGATGCACCACAGCCTGAGGACTCCATCCAGGTGTGTCCATCTCCCGCCACCCCGACTCTTAACCTCTATCCCAGGCTCCTTCAAATCTCATCCCCTGGTTCTCTGATCTCCCGTTCCTCGCCCTGTTTTGCCTGGCACAGCCATTACACTCTTTATTATTAATCTTAATGAAAGCAAAGCGATGCAATGTTAATTTAACCTGGCAGGGATCCAATCAGATACAGCCACAGGGGACCCCAGGTCGTGGCCCCGCCCTCTTCTCTGGCCGATTGGTCGCGCGCGTTGGCGGGAGCATGTGAGAGAGGCTGCTCGCCTGTTTTGTCTCGCCGCCACAAACCTTGGCTGGCCTCCTGCATCAGTGTCCGGATTCCTTCCTGTTGGGAGAGCAGCCCAGGATTAAGCCGTGCCGGGGGTTTCTGTCGGCCGTCAGAAGGACCATGTCTTTAAACTGCCGTTCTGTAAATATCGCCCACACCCTGTCATCAGCAGTGTAGCAGTCCAAGTAAATTGGCGGATTCATCATGTTGCAGACCTTTCATTAAACTGAGCTGGGAAATGGTGCCCATATAGGGTGCTCAAGCTATTGGTTGAGGGTTTGAGTGCCTCCATTCCCCTTTGTCTGGAAGTCCACTTTGGTCTTGTGTTTGCTGATGGATTATAGTTGGGGAGCCCTGCAAAGACTGTTTCGTTCCCTTCTGCTTCTAGATTATCGATAGCATCATCGAGGAGAGCCAGAAGAGCACTACCACGGATGATTCGCTGCTGACAGACAACAGAGAAGCTTGTGAAGGGGGTGGCCCGCAAGGGGCGGGGCCAGGAGGGGGCGTGGCCGTGGGCGAGGACGCCAATCAGCAGAAGACTGATGCTGGGCCTCCGTCCATAGAACCACAAGTTGTGGTTGAGATATCGGAGGTTTCCGTCGATGTCCATGATGGAGAGCAGGATGCTGGGACGACGGCCCCAACCGACGGCGTCCTCGATGCGCCGGGCTCGTCAGTCGAGGCAACCCGAGCCGCCACACCCCCAGATGTCACCAGTGTCACGGTTCCAGAAGAACCATGCCCTCCGCTGCTCGATACGACCACAGACGCGGGCCGCCTCCCCAACACGGCGGACATTCTGCAGCAGGTATCTGACAGCACCAAGATGGCTGACCAGGACCCCCTCGCCCCCAGCAAGCCCCCCCGGCAGTTCATCGTGGAGCCGGACATCGTGGCCAGCACCAGGATGCCGGCACCCGTACGACCCCCTCCGCCCGGCGGGGCCCCCCCTCCACGCCCTCCTCCCCCATCCCGCCCTGCTCCCCCCCCTCGCAAAAAAACTCAGGAGACGCTGCGGCCATCAGCACTGGAAGGTGAGGGAGGGGTCATGGATTATATGCTTGTTCCCCGACTAACTATGGGGGCGTGTTCCCACGAGCCCATCGTAGGTGAAGAATATCTCAAGTCGAAAATTAATATGATGCCATAAGTAGATAACTACTGTCGTTGAATATGTAAACAAATAATTACCGTAACTGACTAGATACCAGTAGTTGAAAAGTAAATAAATGCGTGCAAGTTTATTTGTTTAAAAACAAAATGAAGACACCATATGATGGTTAATTGTTAATCACTGCATGGGGTGTTAACGGCCACAGTCCCTACAGAGGATGGAAGTGCTGTTTTGTGGACGCTACCTTTGCCCGACATCAGTAGATAGTATCGTGTGGTGAATTTTAACCCTATTATACGCATGTCTGGAGATCACAGCGTAACCCTGACATTAATATGCGTACAGGTGTTATGACTGTTCATTAAGGCTCAGAAGGACTGTAGTTACTAAGCAGTGTTACTCTCTTTTTTAAATGTACTTCTAATGCTCTGTAATAAGATATGTGTCACAGATATCACTGGGGAGACTCGTGCAGGAAGGCCTTTGGCGATGCACAGTTTCATTTGTTGTTATATGTATAATACAGCTGCGAATGCCTTCCTTGGCTGTGATGATTTTTCAGTGTTACTTGGACCGTCAACCAAGCACAGTAATTAGGTTAAGTAACCGTGCTTTAGGGTACAGCGACAGACCAGGCTGATGAAATGGAAACCTTTTTGTGTGACTCTGCTGCTCCCTTAAGGATTATCTTCTGAGGTACAGCGGTTGGGGTGAGAAGCTCCTTCTTCTAACTTTTGGTTTAATTAGTTTCTCATGGAGTGAAAAGGGAGGTTGAGACCCCAAAGTGCCAACAAACCCCCCAGATCAGAGGCTGATCAGTGTGCAGTCAGTGCTGGTAAACCAGCGCTCAATCGCTGTACGTGGAAAACACGACCCGTCGGAGATCCTGATGCATGGCAGACGCCCATCGAATATCTACCATGTTAAATATCTCGACCTATTGGCGACTCCAAATCCTGTAGGTGTGCAAGGTGTTGAGGCTGACACTGAGTATGGCGAAGAGCTACAGCCAATGAGAGGGCAAGACACAGGGTGAGGTGAAGCCAGAGGGAGGAGTTTAAAAGGGTACAAACATTTCAGTTTGTTTAGAAACTGATCTTGGTGTTCAGGGAGATGTATACACAAATACACACGTACACTTTATATGCCGGGTTACTAAAGATCTAAGGTGTGTGATGCTGCTTCCCTGGAAGTTCTCTGTATATGGGGGTTATTTTGTGGTGCGTCTGTAAACATCAAGCATATTGGTCATTTTATTAAAGTGTTTGAACAATTCGTCGTGTCGATCACACGTGTGATTTTATGACAAAAGAAGTTTGGAGACTAGACAGGCTCGTCAGCGATTTCTCCAGGTGAAAGGTCTTGTGTGAGCCCCGGTTGTTCGTCTGTCATGTCGTGTGTAAACCGCAAGAACTTAGACTCCCGATCACATGATGACAAATCATGTAGTGTGAACAGCACAACGGTATGACAATTTAAAAAAGTCTGTAGCCCAGGCAGCTCTCCGTTCCTCATGCTGGGTCTCCTTCAGTGTCCTCAGAACAGCCTGCGACCTTTGGCCTGGTGTCGCCCAACACCGCTGTGGACTTCATCACCAAGGACCTGCATCACTCCCTGGACCTGGCCAGTGCCACCAGCGGCGACAAGGTGGTCACCGCCCAGGTCGGTAACCAGCCCTCACAGCGGCGTGAGACCCAGTCAAAGTTTAATTTTGTTCATCTTCAGTCATATTTGCCTCCCTGAAGCCGATAAGTCTCCATGTTATTTTTTTTGTGGGTTACGTCTTTCAGCAAGAACTTTGCAAAAGCGATGCCTTAGTCTTGCTCTGTGCCTTACTGTTATGGTTATGTCACCAGAATTGGTGCATGCGCATTAGTAATGATTTTGCAGTGCATTGTGGGTATTTCTCCAGCTGATCAGAGGTTATGAACATTCGCTGGTCGTCCCAGGCATGCCTGCTGACTGGATTTATGTTGAAGCGTCTGGTGGCTCACTGTAGGCTGTGTCTGTGCGTGTCGTCGTAGGAGAGCGGACAGAGTTCAGCAACCAGCGAGAGCCAAGCACCTGGACCCCAGCGGCCGCGCTCCAACTCTGGCCGAGAGATGACCGACGAGGTAGGAGGCAGTCAACGGTGGTTGTTGCCATTAGCCGTGGGCAAACCACTAACACCTCTTGGGTAATTGCTGAACTTCTTGGAACGGTTTTGTTCCTAGGGAACGGTTTTCCTCTTGTTACGCAGTGTTGGTTCCAGGGTGGTGTACTTTTGCATTTCTCTGCCACCCAACTGTGCTGACAACTTCAGGAGGGTGTCACGAATATGATAAAATACATAAACAAACAGTGTCTACGGTTACGTTTATCTCTTAGACGTTGAATGACAGAATCCCCTGATGTATATGGAAATGAACAGCACCGGAACATTTTATGACTTAGACATACTGTTTTACCTCTGGTGTTGAATTACTGAATTAAGAGGGGCAAGTAAGATTTGAATTTCAGCAGTGTTGGAGCTGTTTCATGTCTTTATAACAAAAATGTTTTTGCAAGCATGATTTATTTCATTTCATTTATTTTCATTTATCTATAAAAATCTTCTTGCAGAAGCCTGCCTTTCTCTGATTTGTAGATCATTTACTTTAATAGCCTTGCTGTTTTCTCCGTCATGTGCTACAGTCCAGATTTTGTTTGTAGCGAGAAGTTTCCGCTTGTAGTAAATTTGCATTCTTCCCTTAGTCATCTTTGGCATGGTGATGTGAAGGTTTAGATTCTTCATTATTCAGGCTCGTGCCCACTAGCCTGCTGGGCAGGATCCTGGCTGCAGTGTGAGGTGTGTTTGCAGTGCAATATTGCAGGCCAGCTGTGATGTGAATGGGAAAAGCCCAGGCTGGAGCGCCTTAATTGGCCACACCTGTCACGGGGACAGAATGTAGCGTGGCTAGCCGCTATGCTAATGGAAAGGACTCTTGAATGGAAGGTTGCCAGATCAAGAGTGAAGAGGGGCTAATCACTCCTGGGACATATTAGACTGTGGAAAAAGAGATTATCTGTAAGTCGCTTTGGACGGAAGGACCTAAGCAGCCGAGGTCGAGCGGTGTTTAAGATGGCGTCTGCTCTCGCTCATTGGTTCTTCACATGCCGTCTCTGATAGGAGATCCTAGCCAGCGTGATGATCAAGAACCTGGACACGGGGGAGGAGATTCCACTCAGCCTGGCCGAGGAGAAGCTGCCCACTGGAATTAACCCGCTGACACTGCACATCATGAGGAGGACCAAAGAATACGTCACGTGAGGAGGACTCTACTGCATCTCCAGACAGATATTTGAATCCGTTGTGAATATCTTGCATCTCCATCACTAATTCTTGAGCATGAAATTTCTTTATCTGTAGTTGTCATGTATACATTAAGTTGCCCCGTAACAGTGTAGTTTGTCAAGGCTTTCTTTGGAGTGGGTTTAGTTAAAAAACTATGCAGCCTGAGAATCTGTAGCTGAATAATAAGTTAGATCAGTGGTCTTCAGCTATGTTCTTGTCGGTTGCTGTAATCTACCTGCTTCCGTTTAGTTGGTATTTTAAGAGTGACTGTTGTTTCAATTCATGTAGAGGCATGGAAGGAACTGTCTTTAGAACATTAGCACAGGATATATATTTACTGGATTTAGTTGATGGATGAGCTGTTCTCCATGAGAACATGTCAGTCATTAACATTGGTTTCTCAGTAGTGCAACTTGACCAGCTGTCTATGGATTGTATTTTCTGGGATTACAGCGCACTCGCTGCCTGGTCTAACCAGTACAGAAAGTAGATTAATGGTGCACGTTTCGTTCTGACAGATCTGTTCTGATGTATTGCTCCACAAAGTTTGCTGTTGGATGACGCATTTTGTCAGCGGGGTTCGGCCAGCCTGCTCTGTCTTTCAGGAATGACTCTGCTCAGTCTGATGACGAAGACAAATCCCACGCCCAGCTGAGCGACACCGACGGAGGAAAGCTCAAACAGAGGACGTAAGAGTAACCAGCGCACCCATAGGGCAGCAGCTGCCTCTGCCTGCCGTTTGTGCTCTAACTTCACAGGTCCTGTGGCTGTTCATCTCGCTTTTTTTTTTTTTTGACAGAAATAAGTCATTTTTTATTAACCAGATGGTCTTTACATTTTTTTCTTCTGATGATTGCTCAAAATTGCACGATTCGTCTTGTAATTGTGCCACTGAATGTTTTAATGAAATTCAGTACATACTGTGCAAGTGTGTGATTTTGGATGCACTCTTGAGTTTAACTGAGATGATTGTTAGGATGCTATCTGTTTATAACCTGAATGTCATTTCCATGCATGAATAATGTAGTAATGGCTTCATGCAAAAAAATTGTGGAGTCAGTGTAGGAATGTTGAACAGATATATTGAAAATATATAGCAACATTATTATTTTTTTGTTTAGTTGTCACCTTAAGCTGAACAGAAAAAGGACATATTTATATTTAATAGAAATTTACATCAGCCCGGTTCATCACTTTGAGCGTGTTTGCAAGAATCACATCAGTTTAATATCAATGTGCGTGGGGTCATTTTTCATTTTTATTTTTTTTAAATTGTCTATCCTGAAACGAAAGTTTTCTTTCCAGCACACAGCTGAAGAAGTTTCTGGGCAAGTCGGTGAAGAGGGCCAAGCACCTAGCAGAGGAGTATGGAGAGAAGGCCGTCAACAAGGTGAAGAGCGTCCGCGACGAAGGTACGGCTGGCGGAAGCCGGCAGGCAAGCGGCGGTTTCCCGTGATGGCTGTCTGTCCGTTTTGTTTGCCTTCATTCGGCCTGCGTAACGGTGCTGGCCGATGTGCCTGGTGTTTCAGTGTTCCACACGGACCCTGACGACCCGTCCTCCAGCGACGACGAGGGAATGCCATACAACCGGCCGGTCAAGTTCAAGGCTGCCCACAGCTTCAAAGGACCTTTTGACTTTGATCAGATAAAGATGGTTCAGGATCTGAGTGGGGAACACATGGTAAGCGTGTGTGTGCATTTGGTTATGGGTGGGTGGCTGTCTGTCTGTCTCTCTCTGTCTCTATCCACGTGAGTGTGTATAAGTACCTGTGTATGTGTGTAGTGATTTATTTTTTTTCTACTTCATATACAGATTTCTGTTGCATGTATGTGTATAAACTGTCTGTGTTCTGTTATTAAGCTAGTTTAGTTGATCTCTAGTTGTCATCCTTTCGTGATAATCGCTAGCGGTTTTGTTAAGCACGCCATGCGGATTTGCTCCCAGACTGCATACTTCTATGCACATCGCTTGTGGCCATGGGGATGGAGAGAACAGAGGACACTATGTCAGCTGTGTATCTGCATGAATGTCCGCAGAAAACCTGGCACTCCTGCCCTGCCTTATGTCCCTTTGTCTGGGAGACACCATGGATCTTTCCAACCCAGGAATGACAGAACATAAATTCATGGATAAAAATTATCTAAAGCTTGACAATTTTTTTCCTAACATTGTAGGGCGCCTCCGTATCCATGGGCTCTTTCCCCATCTGCCTTGGAGATAAATCCACATAACACTTGTTCACCATGTACGAGTATATAAATAATACTTCCCTGTTTAAGATTCTGGAAAATTCCGTGTCTTGACTCATGGCGCACCCTCCCTTCCCCAGGGCGCCGTGTGGACAATGAAGTTCTCACATTGTGGCCGACTGCTAGCCACCGCCGGCCAAGACAACGTGGTGCGCATCTGGGTTCTGAAAAACGCCTTTGACTACTTCAACAACATGAGGATCAAGTACAACACGGAAGGTAGGGGCACCAAGGGCCTCAGTCTCCCACGCTCTGCAGGTGTTTAGGTAGGGTCTTGGTTGTATTCGGTTGGGATGCCCGGACTCACTTCCCGAATTCCACCCATACAGGCCGCGTTTCTCCGTCCCCCTCCCAAGAGAGCTTGAACTCCTCGAAATCTGACACCGATGGTGGGGTATGTTGCGTAGAATCCACCAATATTTTTTGGTTTTACATTCTAGAGGTAGAAATATTACACTTTTAATTCAGATTGAACATTGCTAATAAAGTAAGCTCCTTCTAGGTAGTCAAACCTGCAACCCTGGGGTTACATGTCCCGTATCTCTGACCTTGACAACACTATTCCCAGTTCCCCAGTACCCATGAGGATCCAGACACAGAAGACAGAAATGTCCCTTTTCGCCAAGTTCCCTTCTGCAAGTACAAGGGTCACACAGCCGATCTCCTGGACCTGTCATGGTCAAAGGTAAATGGCCATCGACCCGCTAAAGGCCATTGATCTGTTTGCAATAGTCCACATGTCATGTAGCTTGCTAACGGTTCCCGTTTCTAATCACTTGTCTGCAGAACTACTTCCTGTTATCCTCCTCAATGGACAAGACAGTCAGGCTGTGGCACATATCAAGGAGAGAATGTCTCTGCTGCTTCCAGCACATTGACTTTGTGACGGCAATCGCCTTCCACCCTAGAGTGAGTTTGTTACTGTACCCTAGAACAGCTGGAAGGCGGTCTACCATCTCCGGGGGTGGGGGGGGGGGCGTGTCTTGAGTTGCCTGCACTCACAGAAGGATGTGTAATGCTTGGTTTCCAGCTCTGGGTCTTTCATTGCCTTTGTCTCGCAGCACTCTAATGGCAGAAGTTAATCATCAGCGTCAAGCGTTGGAGAGTTTGATGTGGTTTCGCCTGCCGGATCTGCTACCGTTTTAATCCTCTCCTCTCATTCGCTTCCCACCGCGGCAGGACGACCGTTACTTCCTGAGTGGTTCCTTGGACGGCAAGCTGCGGCTCTGGAATATCCCAGACAAGAAAGTTGCACTGTGGAACGAGGTGGACGGGCAGACACGCCTCATAACCGCCGCCAACTTCTGCCAGAACGGGAAGTACGCCGTCATCGGCACCTACGACGGACGCTGCATCTTCTATGACACTGAGGTAGTCTGACTTCTGCTGATGAACTCTGCAGTGGTGCAGGCTGTCTGCTTCGAGCACCTCTCGCTAGACTGATCGTCGGCAGTAGAGAATGACTTTGGAATGTAATTCTATGGGAGTCTGCAGCAGAGTCATTCATATTGTTTTATTGGGTCACGTCCATTTGATATGATCTCCTGGAAACTATATGGATGGAGGATGCTTCTCTAAGGAGGGGACTAGAATATTGTTCCTCCAGACCTTTCAGATTGGTAGATCTTTCCCAATTGGTGATGGAGCTGGAGATTGCACCTTAAACAGGAGTAATTTATTAAAGAATGGAGATGTTCTCTGTTGGTTCACCACTCGTACGTTCAAATTTAATATTGTTTCTACTGCACTGTTCAGTCTTGTGTATTATGAAAATGTCTCATGGTCTCTTCACTGCATTCTGTTAATGGCATTGGTAATTGCATTAGCATCAATAATACATATCAGTCTTGATGTGTTAAAGGTTAGAATTTCAATGCAATACAATTAGGCACTTTCATGACAATGTTTGAAAATGTCACGATGAAACAAAATGAATATAAAGATGAATTAAAAAATCTCTCTCCATAGCACCTAAAGTACCACACCCAGATCCATGTGCGATCCACACGGGGAAGGAATCGCGTGGGTCGCAAGATCACTGGCATTGAGCCTCTGCCTGGGGAGAATAAGGTATTACCTCAACAAACATAGTCCCCCCATAAAAAGTGTGCAGCTGCCCAGAGTAAAGGCTTCAAAAAGGCCTTAATTTTAAATGGAACAAAGAAATTGATGGCTCTTAGTGGACTGCAAGCTGATTGCTCTCAATTGCTTCCTGCACCATCCATCTCACTGACCCCAGAACAAATACAAGCACTTGAACAATGCTTAATACACTTTGGAGCCATTTACAGTAATCTTAGGTCAATAGGAAAACAAGAATCCACAGATGTGTGCAAAGAGCTAAATGAGACCCTGCTGAATTTCAGCCTCTTCTAGCCACATACACAGGTGGTCTATAGACCCAGCACTATTAAAGATTTTTTGGCAAAACCTGTCATCTTTTTATTGAACCATTGAAGGTTCTGCTGCATAGACGTCCAGCAGGATAGTTTAGATGTGTTTGGGTTCCCTTTCACATTTTAATCTCTATCTCGTGAGTCACAGCAAGTCTTCTTGAATTTTTTTTTTTTTTTTTTGTTTTCTTTCCCTATAGATCTTGGTGACCTCCAATGATTCTCGGATTCGATTGTATGACCTCAGAGACCTTTCCCTGTCAATGAAGTACAAAGGATACATGAACCACAGCAGTCAGATCAAGGCTAGTTTCAGGTAGGGCAGTTCCTTTCTGCACTTCTATTATTTAGTAAATATATAAGCATTTTATAAATATGATTGAAATAGTAATTTCTAAATATCTCTCCCCTTTTTAGTCACGATTATTCATTCATCGTAAGTGGTTCAGAGGATAAGTACGTCTACATCTGGAGCACATACCACGACCTGAGTAAATTCACCTCTGTCCGACGAGACCGCAATGACTTCTGGGAAGGGATTAAGGGTAAGGAAAGGACTTCTTTGGCTTCACATAAATGAAGTGTGAACGCATCTTGTTTGTTTCGCTGTTGGATGTGGTGCAGGAAGATACTCTTATGTCTTCATTTGTTTAGTCTTAGCACACATTTTTATCCAGACAGTTCAGCAGGGAGAGATGTAGCAGGTTTAAACAAACGGTGTCCTCTTGCTGAAGGTTTTCACTGTCACTATGGGACTATGAACATAAGAAGAAGAACATAAGAACTATACAAACGAGAGGAGGCCATTCGACCCATCAAGCTCGCTTGGGGAGAACTTAACTAATAGC
>JABFDZ020000002.1:2259005-2301697 GCA_019775955.2 Pollimyrus isidori
CCCCCCCCCCCCCCCCCCCCCCCCCCCCCCCCCCCCCCCCCCCCCCCCCCCCCCCCCCCCCCCCCCGCCCCCGCCGCTTTTTTTTTTTTTTTACAAAGGATAATTGTTTTTAGTATTACCATTCAGTAATTGTTTTGTCATTTATTTTGAGCTTTGATAAATCTAAGTGAAATGTAAATACCTTCCAGTAAAAAAAAAAAAAATACAAAAACCAATGACGTAACAATCGTAGGGCACCTAAGATTTGTTATTGATGGTTTAGAGGAAATGTTTAAAAAATACAATAAAACACCTCCCCAAAATGCTCTTTGCTGTGCTGCTTGGACAGGTGACAAGGCAGTTATTGAAGTAGCACATAAAAATTCCCAAAAACACTGCAGGATTTCAGTCCCAGTAGCAGTTTTGCACTTCAGTAAAAGTTGTGGCAAACTAAATGACGCCAGTTCAATCATGAGGTTGCTGCAGTTTCACCACCGTCGTAGCCATGAGTAAACGTTTTGATGTTTGTACAAGGCTGTCGTGGGCAAAAAAGACTGAGAATACATAAGACTAAAGACCGCAAAACATGCATTGCTGCCTCTTCTACCTCTGTGAAGTTAATGACAAAGACCAGTGATCTGAGGGTGTCAACAGTTTCATATGGTAGGTCTCAAAAGGTTCTGTATTCATTTACTACAAAGTAATAATCCTCACCCCCCCCACAAAGTTCTAAAACAACCTTTAAAAAGAGTAACAAGTCCACTCCCCCCCCCATTGCACAAATCAGCAAGATATTTACATCATTTAAAGCTCAAACTACAGCGGATTTCAGCTCACCTTCACATGTGACCCGCGTCTACCTTGCAGGAACTGCGTTCTGAGGCATAATGTAAAAATGTGCACACATTCATACCAGCACCACTGATCTCTGCATTATACACGCATGGATTCAACAGTAATACATCAGCACTGACTTTCAGGTGGTTCTTCATAGCACACTATTCTGCACACTAGAGAAGAACATAACCATCTTCACAGAACCCAGCAACAATTGCTGGAAAAGTAAATTAAACCAGTAATATGCTTACTTTGTAATGCAAGCAGACAAAGCAAGAGCAGCATGTCTAACTGGCTGTAGTTTGTGTATAGAATGTTTGTGTTTTACAATAAGTTGTCACATAACATATATACAAGAGATGTAATATTCAGGTAGGTGAGATCAGGACTAAAGTTGTTTATTGTAAAGTTTTAGGAACATTCTTGCAACAGTTGAGAAAAAAAAAGCAAAAACTGTACAAAAAATGTCAAACTTCATTAACAAAAATGTACCAAACCTTGGCTCAATCTGATGTAGCATTGGGGATGTGGGAGGGAAACAGCTGTCTGGAGTCTCCCTGCAAGGGCATTGTGGGATGGAAGCAAGAGACCCTGGCCACAGGCCTGTGGAGAAGCAGCAGTCCGTGGGTGCTGGCTGGCTGGCTGGCTGCTGTGTGCAGACGGAGGGGAGGCGAGGGGGACGAGGTGGGATGGTCAGTGTTTACTCTTCTTTGCCTTTTTGTGAGAACGGTGTGGGGACCTGGAGCTCGACCTCCATGACCTTCGGCTGGGGGATGGAGAGCGCGAGCGCTTGGACTTCTTCGGAGACTTTGATTTCGTTCTTTAGAAGGTGAAGGAATAGAAGGAGAGAGAGAATGTGATATTTAAGTCACAAAGCCTGAGTGATGGCTTCTCATAGGCGAGTAACGGAATCGGCAGCGGCAGGTTCTTACGTTGAGGGGGACCCCGGCTTGTAGCGGTCCGTCCTGTTCTTCTCCTCCTCTTCTCCTTTGCTCCGCCCCCTGTTCCGGTCTCGGTCCTGACTCAGTTCCTTGCTCTTCTTCCTGTCCTTGTCCTTGCTCTTGCTCCGGTCTTCTGCCTTGTCTCGCTTCTCGTCCTTCTTTGCTCGGTCTTTCAGCTTCTGCGCCGACTTCTCCCTCTTCTCCAGGTCGTCCTTTTCAAACTCCTGTGTGTGAACAAAGAGGAATGAAAAACCTGCATTCTATGAGTGGACTGAAACATCTGGCATGAATCCAAAGATACCAGTGGTTAAGAATAAAGCAGTTTCCCCTCAAACCAGTCCTCAGTGACCTGTAGACAGTCCATGTTTTTGCTCCTTGCCAGCTCCCTACCAGTACTTGGGAGGGAGCAAAAATGTGCACACTGGCAGGGACCATCAGTATGTCCCCAAGGACCAGGTTGGAAAAAGTGAGAGACAGACAGACAGACCTTCTGTAGCAGCTTGTTTCTGTAGTGCTCCACCTGTTGCTGTACAGTCTTTCCTGATTTCTTCGGCCTTTTTCCAGACTCCAGTTCATCCTGGAACTTCATCACCTTCACCTGATTGGGGGGGGGGCAATTGAAAAATATGCCAGCATGGGTTCCCCCTGTTCCAAATCCCCCCCCACTGGCTGATGTGTTTATTTTTCTTCTTTTAATGCCCTTCCTCAGGATTGGTCTAAAGGCAATTCTCTATGCCATTATGTTTTATCATTCTAGATTCTGAATATCATTAGTCTACTGGATAGTTCTTCATATGCAACATAGGTTAACATTTGAGTGCCAGTATCTGATTACACGTGGCATTCCTTTCAGTCCAATTCGAAGCTTACAATTTATAACATATCAAAAGCTTTTTGAGTGGTGACCTACAATCATGCCAACAGTCAAGTACCAAAACACAGCTGATTGAAGCTTTTAGGGCCACTGGTAAGCCTGAAGACCCAGACAGAAGACTGGACATTCATGACATTCGGCCGCATGGAAAGACCGTAGTTTTAGGCCACAACTGGCCACCCAATTATGGGGCTGGAGTTATGGAACTTACCTCCAGCTCCCGCAGCTTAGTCCTCTTGCTTTCGGACAACTCGAAGTTGGTCACGGAGCTTTTAAAATCAGCACCTTCAAACTTGGAGGGGCTGCAGGAGTCTTCGTCGCTGCTGTCATCTGTGGAGTCCCTGTCCACGTCCTTCGTGTCGGCACCACTGGAATGACCGAAAGCGTTTCAAAGCGGTGCGTCCATTCAGAGTGGAGAGAACAATTCATTAAGAAGTTCTTTCAGTTCCTTACCTTACATTCATATTGTCTTCAGAGTCCTGGTCTTCGAGCAAGTCCCATTTTGATTCAGTGTTTGCTAATGTCATAGAGTACAAATATGTGAAACAAGTGCAGGAAAGCGGTTTACTCTATATCATAGAAGCGGCAAAGTGTCTTGCAGAGTTGGTGGCCGTGCTACCTTGTGGCAGGACCTCGGCATCATCCACCCTCTCCCACTTGGATAGAGCAACCCTGGGGTGCTGGACACTTTTCCCTTTATCAGAAGCCTCTTCAACTAGGATGAAAGAGAACCAATTCACAGTAAACTGGCATCAGGTTAGATTGTAACCATGGGTAGGTACGGCCCTGTAAGCTGAAGGCTTTGGAGGACCCTTCCATGGGGGCTGCTGAAATGGCGCTTTCCCACTTGCACACAGGAACCGAGTCGTACCCGAGCCGTACCACGAAGAGACACTAGTTACAGGGCATCTCCAGTTCATGTCGCTGAAGGCTCAGCAGAAGGCTCAGCAGAAGGCTCAGCTCGGTAAAGGCGTTGCCAGGTTTGGAGAGTGATAGCAACGTACACCCGAAGAGACACTTGTGTACCGTCCACATGGTGTAGATGACGATTTACTATGCGCAATTATTAATAATTATTTTCCGCTTAGCATATCTATGAGAATCGTCGTGTTACGCAAGCGTCAAACCCTAGTGCAATTATCATTTGCTTGTGTAAATCTGCATTACCTGTCCATTCTGTTTAGCTGTTCTATAGTACTTTTTCAAGTAGGAGGTTGGAAGTTTCCAAGTTCCGAGCATTTGGAACGCCTTAATACACCGCGATGTCCGACACAAGTAATAATAATACATAGAATCTGCAGTTCTTCATCCAGATGATCCATGCACAGCAACATAGATCACTGCATGGGATCTCTGCATTTCGATCAGATGGTGGAGCAGCTCAGTTTGGTCACGTCACTAAGCAGGGCTGTGTCACTGGTATGGAGCGGGTACAGCTCAGCTCAGTGGAGAAGTGCCATAAGACTTTTTAATAAACGCCTAACCTGGACCAGCTGTAAATGAATAAAACAGCACATTGCTCTGCATTAGAGTGTCAACCAAGAAGCTGAACATAAAGGTAAAGAAACGCAATTCAGCTTTGTGCGGCATGAGGTAACATCAGGAGGGGGTGGGGGTCACATACGTGGCATTCCATCGATGTCATCCATAGTGTCACCCAGAGGGACACCATCGATGTCGTCTACGGGGACCCCGTCCAGGGAGGCTGGGTCCCAGGGGGGACCTGCCAGGGGAACACCATCCACATCCTCCAGGGGGGCTCCATCCACATCCTCCAGGGGGGCGCCGTCGAGGTCTGGGGACTGGATCAAACATACATTTAATAAGCATGGGAGTACACAGATCAGGAGATATGAAAAACATATAAAAGCGACCCCCCCAAAAATGTTTTTTCCCTTTTCTTTTCTGTTTTTGGATCTGGTGGGTGCTTTGGATCTAGTCAGGTGAAAAGTCACATAAAAAAACTTGAGAATCGAAAACAAAATATCCCAATAGCCAATGTAGAAAATGTTAAAAATATCTGAGGGACAACTTTAGCCCCCACTGTCTAAAAATGGAGGCATGTACAATAATTTGGCGGCCATTTTCAAATAATGTATGAATAAGGTTTCTTTAATGTGAAATGAGCCCAGATGCACACAGTAATCACTACCTTGTGCCAACATGAAAAACAGCACACTATTGCTGTTCCTAAGAGATGAGTGCAATCATCTGTATATGTTTGGAATAATATCTGCATGTGAGAGAAAGCAGGTGAAAGACTATTTAGGCTTTTATTTAGCTCTTAATTGCCTTAGTTCATATGTATAATGCATTGGTTCATAGATAAACCATTATTTTTTTTTTTAAATGATGTTTTCAGTTTGTGTCCTTTAAAACATCCTCTTTAGAAACTGTGGAAGATCTATTATAATAATAATAATAATAATCAATCCTTTATTGTCCCCGTGGGGAAATTCTTTTTACGCCTCCCTCAACTTGGTCTTTGTAGATCAAGCTGCCCGTGAAGGGCAGCCACCTGTTAGGGCGCCCAGGGAGCTGGGGGTTAAGGGCCTTGCTCAAGGACCTGCAGATGTGCCGAGGCTGGGTTTGAACATGTGACCTTATGATTACTGGCACACAGGCTTAGCCCATTGAGCCACACGCTGCCCCTATAAAAATATAATATATATATCTATAAAAATATAAAAGGCAGCATTTTACCACCGTAAATGCAAACTGCTCCCTTCAACAAAATCAAGCAAATATTGGAAATTCCTATTGAACAATGTTTTAAAATCAAAGAACCAAATATTCTCTGCCTTTATGAAGTACTCCTCGAGACACTTAGTGAAGGGCTTGATCGCTGAGAGTCCGTGCAATGTCACAACCAAAAATCTCGCATGGTTTGCAACCAGGAAGAACATAAAATTAAGGTTAAGAGATGTTCTAACACACAATAAAAGGATTATCGATATAAACAGCAATGAATAATCCTATATCGGTTTAAAAATATATAGATAAACCATGAAAAATCAATATACTGCCCAGCCGTTGGCGACTGCAAAAGTTGCTGATAGGTGGGTGGTGAAAACATGGCTGAGTGGACGATCCGTGGCCACGCCCCTAGCAGGGATTGGTCTATTCCATTATGGATGATTGGCTTCATTGAAAAATAAAATTGGCCTCTGCTCAGTACAGTAAGAGCGTTCCATAGTAGTACATAGTTACAATTACATACTTATGTACCAATGTAGTGTGACCAGCAGCATTGCTTGTAGGAGTGTGCTAGACATTAAATGAAATGTACAGAGATAAAATGACGGCTTAATGAAGGATTAGGATATTGGCCTAAACCGGTAACTATATGTAATTTACTAAACTGAATATGGTTTGTGGGGACATTCTGAGATCTCTTGGGGCATGTTCCCGTTCATTTACAAAGCTGCCTACGGCGATGAGAATCTCACCTCTGACCTCACAATCACCTCTTCCCCTGCCTTCACCAGGCCCAAGAAAATGTTCTGCAGCTGGATCAAGTAGGATTCTGGGTAAATGGCCCAGTCTTCCCATGCCCGGAAACATGACATGACCTTTTGCTGGTAAGAAGAGATGGGAAGGAGACATAAGGAACAGCATATAATACCTTAAAGGAGCTTAAAAAACACCGTGAGTCAGTCACTGATTCGAGAGCAGGTCACCTTGAACTGCTCGGCCTGAAGCCTGGCCTGGACATTGCGATATGCTTCACTGATGTCTCCGAATATCTGGGGCAGTTTCGCTTCGAAGCTATGAGGGGGGCAGAGAAAATGCACACGCATGTTTGACGGCAAGCTCTCCCCCACGGGCCACCCACGTTAAAAATACCTTCAAAGATGATGGCACTTACTATTTTCGATAGTAGGATGCATTGACAACTTTGGCACACGAGTTGTACAAAATGTCAGACACCAAATACAGTCGTGCAATCTGCAAAGAGAACACAAAACAGGAACACAAGCCATCATGCAGATTTCGTGGGCAAAGTCAAACGAGGCAGCCGTCGCACCTTCGTATCTCGCTCACCCGATTTTCCCAGAACGAACAAAGGAGAAACGTCTGTAGGGTAGCAGCAAGAATCCCTACACGAATTCTACATTCACACGAGCTGAATGTCTGCAAAGCATTTATTGTATAAATAAAATATCCATCATTTGTACCATGAATAAAGAAGTGTTGCAGGTCGGCTCTGTTTTGACTGAGGCTGGCAGCTTAATAGCTTCATTTAAGAAGCGATCATCTGACCAGTAAGTCACCTCACTCGGTGCTTCAGGTGTAACTGACATGCTAAAAAAAAAAATTAAACGCAAGATCCAGAATTTCCCACCCTGGGTGTACAGACAGTAGCAGTACAGACCTTTTTCTGAAGGGGGGTCTGGAGCAGCGAGAGCGACTCCGCGATGCAGCCCACCACCTCCTCTGCTGCCTCCGCCCTGTCCAAGCAGAACACCATAGCATCCCCGATGTCCTCTCTGGATGGCGTCAGCCCTCTTAAGATATTCTCCAGCTTGTCTCGATGCCTGCGAAGAGGAAAATAAAACAGCTGTAGCGTTTCATCTCAGAGTCATAGACTTGGATCACCACGCCAAAGGGCCTGCTGGGGGATTATATTAACTTAGTATAAAACCAACCCTCATTTTACATTCTGTAATCAATTCGAACACATTATGCAACACGGATAAAACATCATTATCCGAGTTAAAAAGAAAGTGTTTTCTATAAAAATTTACCAATACATTTTATTGAATGTTGCAATCCACTACAACAATAAAAAGCAGAGCATCAATAAAAAGCAGAGACCCATATAATTCGGCTTTTGCTTAATAGGTAATTAAAAACAGGGCGCAGGCTGTATGCACAAACATGGCCCGTATGCACAGATGGCAATTAGGCAGCGAAGTCAGAGGGAGGACCACACAACAAACACAAGGAGAGAGACTAACTTTGAAGTACCTGAGTCATGATTACAAACACAGCCACGAAGGTGAGTCATACCGGCTGCACTGCCAATCAGCAGTGGGCTTATGGGTCTGATAATCAGTTTTTAAAGCAACACAACCATTTTCCAGCGGGGCCAAACCGTGCCCCAATGGCACTGATCACAAAACAGCTAAATTATTTAAAATTTAAAGAGTAACAGTGTACAAATCTGACAAAAAGCTTGTGGCAGACACTGAAATTGCACCGGAAAAGCGAAACAGCGGTCACTAGTCAACACTCACTGGTAGGAGTAAACTAGTATTTAACAGGATAGCTGCTATATACCTATAGGCCCTTCAAAATATACTGGAGCTAAATCAATAACTTTATGACCCACAAACTGCACGTCGAGATCTTCACAAAGCTTGAATCAAGCAGGGATGCCAAAGAGAAACTGGCTGTATGCAAACGAGCACAGAACTTAGACCCCAAGCAACAGGACAAAAAAAAACTATTATGGTCTGTTGAGTCATCGGTCACCCATTTCCCCCATATAGGGATCACATATCCTTAATCCACATACCAGTGCTCACAGAGTCTTGGGTACACTTGATTAATTCTGTAATAATGTCTGACAAACAGAGTCTAACTTGCACATACCTTCCACACAGAAAGTTTCTTTTTATTAAGTGTTTTTGTTTTACTGACATTCAGATCCGTCTTTGCCATTTTATTAATTACAATTATAGTCATTGGCTCCCAAAGGGATATTAAACACACGTTTGGGTTTTATGTTACTGCAATGGTGTTACTAATTAAAAAAACACCCAGTGATGCTTGTCAAGGAACTCTGAACAGAGAACTCTTTTAGAACTAGGAATTTGGGTTTCAATTTATTACTACTTGAAATTAATGTTTTACTTCAAAACCTGCAGTTATTTCTAATGTGATTTATATTTTTTGGAAACGAATGAAGTCATGATTTGTTATAAAACCAATAAATTTGCAATGTTTTTACTGAATTACGCAAGCATCCCCAGACTTTCTGTACTGTATACTATATTCCTGTGTATTCCTAAAACCATGCCAGTCACTGAAAATCTGTACTCCGGAAAATGATACCTGATGTTTTTTTCTGCCAGGAGGAAAACAAAAGTCTCTCTTCACCACAGCAAAACTTTTAATTTCACTCATTTCACTAGTTTCACTCAATTTATGAGTGTCTGTGAATATATATTTGTAAATTGCAGTCTGGTTCTCCCCTGATTCTCATTAATGAAGGGCTTCTTCTTTGCTTTATGGGACTTCAGTCCTGCTTCTAGGAGCCTGATACACACTGTCCTAGCAGTGCACCTCACACCTGCACTTAATGTTTCCCTTTCCTTCTGATGGTCACGATGTCAATCTACGATTCATGACAAACTGTCGGATAAGACAACAGTCATCTCAGGCATTAGAAAAATCACTTCAGCCCTGTACCTAACTGGTTTTTGGTTCTACCCAGTGTCTCCTGCTCACACTGTGGGATACGTAAAGTATCTATCCAGAATTATTATTTTCAATGACTGTTCAGTAAGGCCTTAAAGGCCAAAGAACATCAATCCACCTTATAGGAGGTGAATGACCTCCAATACTGGTTACCCCATCAGCCAAAATAGGTTCCCATCTAAGGAACAATTTGGGGTGTTGATCTAGCAAGCCAGTGTCACTCTGGCTGAGAGCGTCCACCTGTTCCTTGCATCAGTTGTGGTTGGGGGGTGAGGGGGGGGCATGCCTAGGACTCCACAGGGACTTTGACTGATATTGATGCCCCCCCCAAAACACCAGATCAAAACACTTAAGCTTTTTTTGGGTCACAGATGGTGTAAAGTAGATCAATGGTGCGATGCCTCAGCACCCACAGCTCAGGAGGTCTGCGACAGCATTCCAATGAAGACTGAAGCTCAAGGCAAACGGTCGCCACACTCCTAACGATATAGTAATCTTAGGGGACGAACGAGAAGGGTTGTCATGTTCTGACCCATATTCGAACATTCGTTTGAACATGTGAAAAATTCATTTTCGTACTATAATTAACTCATTCGAATTCTAAAGCGTCACTGTAGCCGAGAAGCACATTAGAATATTTGTTGTAATCTTGTTTGCCGTCTACGGAGCCCCTAAAATGTCAGGGTGGGAAAATATATTTTGAAATAGCTCTACTTTCCCTGGCAACACCATTGCGATCTCACTGTACCTACCCACTTGCGTCTTAAACATAAACAATGCAGACCTGTCCTGTAAAGTGTGCTTTAAGCATTAAGCTACGGGGGACAATCTAACGGACGCAGTACAATCATTATTAGTAATGCAAAGTTATGCGAGGGAACAAGACTATTTCAAAAAAATATTTACCCACCCTGACCTCTTAGGGGCTCTGAAAAGATGCGACATTCTACCAGCTCTTAAAATAATGAAAAGATTTCCCCCCCCCCCGTTTGTTTATGGGTGGGGACAGGTATTTGCATAAATTCAAATGAATACTGACCTTGATCTTTGATTTAAGAGTCTTATTTTGCAGCCCCCCACCCCCGTATGTCACTGTTCTTGCCAGGTAACACACAGGGGCACCGCTCAATAGACGGCATCCAGCTCTCACTCACTCTGCCTTCAGCTGGCCTTTCTTCAACTCCTCCTCCTCTTCCTCCTCCTCGTTGCCGTCCTCGCTCCCGTGCAGGTAGGGGTTCAGCGCCGGCGGCCGCCACAGGGACCCTCCGCGGAACATGCGGAAGTCTGAGGTCCGCCATTCGTTGGGGGACTCGCCCTGGGTGGCGGCGACACAGTATGGGGACTCGCGTCACGGCGGACAAGCTCACCGCGACCGTACACTCAGCGTTACATGCTGCACCATCTATACATTCACAGTCAATCGGTTCAATACCAATGTCACTCATTAACCAAGCAAAAGCTCCCGACGGCATTTTAGAATGGACATTTCCGACAAATATGCCCTGACGATACCGTGAAAGTATATCGGGAAATGAGAAAAAAAAAAAAATCCAGATTTACCTGCAGGATAGAGAAGAGTTTCCATCTGTAGTACACATGTGCTTGACTCTTGTTGTCAAACAGAAACCTGGAACCACAGACAAGCATGAGCATCAGTAGAGACTCAGAAGGGAGAACCAAAATACCTCTGGCTGATTAGGCCCCACTGTAGTGGAACTAAACTTATTTGCTCCTCTGCCAATGACCTCCAGTTGAAGGACATTGGCAAAATACTGACATTAGAGAATAGCAGCTCCAACTTGAACTGTGACTGTCTCTAAAAGACAGTTTGCCACTGGAAACGGCTCAGCGTCACCCTCCTGCACATAAGCTTCACTAATGCTTCTTACCTGAAGTCAGGGTTGTTCTTCTCGTTACTCATGATAATGGCTTCAAACATGGGCCCCTCGCGCACCACAAACTCTATCATTCTGTGGATTAGCCCTAAAAGGTTTCTACAGAGAGAGAGAGACGAGAGACGGGTTAAATCCCTCGGGACGGCACGTCCGGCGGCCCTGCACAATGCTCTTCCCTCACACTACATCTACTCTCCCTCTTTTCTGTCACACCTACAATGCTGTGGACACATGGGAAGGGGCCAAGGCTCTGCTCTGCTCTGAACTGGAAAGTAGGCAAATCTGTCCTTTGGCTTGCAGCGGAGATCAAGAGCGGCGGGAGGTCATGCAGTGTTTTTACTCGTCCGTGTATGGGTAACATGCATTCCTATCCCCCCAGGAAACGCGCCATATTCCACGTAGACCAACTTCTCTAGGGATAGCATTGCTTACTACTATTAGCTACTACAGGCTTTCATCTAACCTGACTCCATGAGCTCCTCTCTGCCAACTATACTGCTGTCTCAGGGGCCACTTGGCCATTCCAGGTCCTACTCTAAAATATTTACTGCCACTGTCTTTTCACCAACAATAAATTTTAAGATCACGTTATTCAGAAGTATCACTACAGATTGACCCACTACATGGTCTTGGAGAAGAAGAAAAAAAAAAAAGCTCGTCAGGATTAAACAAAATTTTGCCAGCGGGACTCATGGCAGAAAAGCTACAAGTAACTTATCTTAACTCCACTGAAGCCATGGACTTTCCTCAGGAGAAGAATAAACCGTATGCGCTAGCTGTCCTCAGTCACAGAAGTCCCCAATTCTCTGAGCAAGGAGGTGTCTGCTTTTAACAGCTGCTCCTAGCTAACACTTTTAAAAACACTGACGTGCTGTCAGTAAATCCGGAGTGGAACAGCAGGAGAGAAGTAACTTTAGCATCAAGATCCTGGAGCACTGGACACCTCACCGAGAGGCGGCCATGAGCCGACTTTGCTCGAAGGACTGGGGCACTTTCTGCCTCGCGCGCAAAGAACAGATTCTCGGACCTCTGCCCTCTACAGCTCTGTGTTGTGACAATGGCTGGTCAGTCGTAGTAGCAGTAGTAGTAAGAATGGATAGAGAGTGTACCTTTCTGTTGGGATAACCACTTTGACTACAGCTTCGGACAGAGTCTGTACGTGAAGTCAAATCAAATAGTGAAGATATAAAAAAAGTGAGTATTTACAGACGAAACTGCAGGATATATATATATATATAAAAACACATCATGGCAATTTATCACAAGTGCACAAGAAACGTAATAAATGTCAATGATACATATTCACTAAACATGATGCTTCAGAAGATAATTTCAAAAATCATAACTAGGAATCCCACCCGCCCCACTGAGACAGTTACAAATAGTCGCTAAAAATCAGCCACCATGATAAAAACCTGCCAGTCTGCACTCACACACTGCAGCGATGCTCAATACCTCACTATTATCTCCACAGGCCTGTTATAAATCTTAAACGGAAAAAAAAGAAAACAGAAAAAAAAACAACCAATCAGCCACCTTCCCTCATGAACTTCACCTTGTCGAACTCATCCTTGGACATGTTTAAGGGCTTGGTGAAATCGTTGCGGAATCGCTCCCGAGGCTGAGCATTGAAAGGCAGGCCAGAAGGGGGCGGGGGCGTGGACCTTTTCAGTACGCTTATGGGGGTGTACAGCGGCTGGGGAGGGATGCGGACAGCTTTCCCCCAGCCTAGCTTCATCTCGAAGCCCATGACCACTTTACCTGCCGTGAGAAAAGAGAAAAGAACAAAAAAAAAAATAGGCAGGGATTTCATAGATGTTGAGTGGCTGGCGGGCGGCAGAAGCCCTCGTACTCATCGTGAGGGCGGCAGAAGCCCTCGTACTCTTCGTGAGGGCGGCAGAAGCCCTCGTACTCTTCGTGAGGGCGGCAGAAGCCCTCGTACTCATCGTGAGGGCAGCAAAGAAAAGCTCCATTCCAACAAAAATATGAAAATTAATAGAGTTTAAAAAAGTGACATAATACAAAAGACTTCTAATTAATTTTTCCTATACAACTGTCTAGAAATAGTTGTACCACATCAATCCAGATCAAAATCGGAGACTAACCCTGCAGCTCCCTCCAAAAAGGTCCAGTTTCCTCCAAAGCATGCTGCTTGACATTTTTCAGATGAATAAATTATATTCTGGCTAAATCCCATTCAAGTCATCTTACGGTCATCTACTATTAGCTCATCTTGGATGGTTTTGGCAGAGAAAAATAGATACAGTAGACTTGTTAGGTAAAAAAAAAAACATTTTGATGTTAATTCAAAAGTAGGACACTGCAGTACATCTTAAATTGATCTAAATCGCAACCAATGTGCATCGAATCGTTTGAGAGGAAGAGATCCGCACCCATAACTCTCACAAAATCCACTGTGCAAAGCATTAGATTTTATGTTGCATTATACTGAAAATGCCTATATGGTTCCCCTTCTACATTAATTACAGAAGCAGGAGTTGAGAATGCCAACATACAAAAAAATCACAAACCTTCCTCACAATATGCGTGTGTGCTCCCATCAAACAGTGGAGTATTTTAACAACACAGCTTAAGTGTCCATGCAAAACAAACTAGAATCCTAATCAGGAAATACAGATACACCGAGATTCTAAAGAATAACAATGTGAAAAGACAATTTTGTGCACTGTACGGATTTTCAATATCCTGACTGATTCCGTGTGGGATTCCGGTAGCGCCAGGAATCACAGACTTGGTTAAACCAATGGGAAGCAATACAGTGACCAACTGTAAGATGGCCGAATCAGTATATGGATGACGGCACAACACGATCCCACCCAAGCATGCCGCTATACCAACAGCTGCAATCAATGAATGCCAGTCGTTTCATCGAGGGTTTAACTCCGTCTGGTGCCCAATGGCAGCGTTTCTCGACCTGCTCCTCTAGGACTTTCAGACAGTCCACATTTTTGTTCCCTCCCAAGAGCAAAAACATGGACCATCTGGGTGTTGACAGTGACCAGTTTGAACACACGCTGCCCAATGGTGCCTGGGATAGGGCCCAGCACCCCACACCCCTTAACGCTGACTGGAATTATTTCATTTGTGAAGTAAATTTTATGCGACAGATTATAAAAGACAGACCGACAAGGTCAACTAATAATCAACATCATTCGACCAGCATGGGCACAGCTTACCGTCCAGCGCCGCCAGCGCCCGCTCGGCGTCTTTGCGCGTCATGAAGGCCACGAAGCCGCGGTTGGTGACCCTTGTGCGCTCGTCGTCGGTTCGCGGCCACATGATCTTGACGCTCGCCAAGGGGCCAAACTTGCCGAACTCTTTACAGAGCATTTCCTCGTTCATCTGAAACGCGTCATCGCAAGGTCTCATTCGGGAACGAAACTAAAACTAAAATGCACATTAAAACACAGAAGTTTATCGCCACGTCATCGGTTTCTGTCCTGCACCATCCCACCGCATACCTTAGGGTTAATGCATCCGATGTAGAGGTTGGTGGTGTTGGGCATTCCGGGATCGTCGTCAAACACTGAGGGAAGGAGAGAAAGATGAACAATATTCCCTTCAATATCACTACTGTTTTCCAGTAAACTACAACAGTCCTTCACGAAGAGGAAGACGGAAGACTCAGCCTTACGTGACCGTCGAGACTGTGGCAAGTCCAGGTCGGAAAAGCCTCCGGGGTCATTCTTCTTCCTCTTGTACCTTTCCTCCCGTTCTTCTTGTATTCTAAAAATCAAGTATAGATGGAGAAATAAATAATAAAAAATAAATGTAAAAAACCACCCGAGCGCCGCAGCACACTCGCTCACGACTCGCATCTCCCCAGCCGCAAAGTGACTTACTGCTTCAGCTCCTCCTTGAAGAGCTCCAGGTTGCTCTTCTTCTTTTCTTCGGTCTTCTTCTTCACGAGCTGAGAGCAACAGAACACAGGCAGGGGTGAGCGAGACCTCGCGTGCGCGCGCGCGGCGGCGGCGGCGGGGATGCTGCCGAAGGAGACACCCCAGCAGTGACACCTACTGGCTTCTTTTCGGGCGGCGATAAGACATTCTGAGGCAGCGGCGCAAATTTAGTGGTCGGTCGGTAAAGTTTGCTCTTCTTCACCTCCGCAGCTTCTTCCTCTATTTGCGGGAAACAGATACATTCTCTGAATTCTCGCCACTCTAAAGGCCACTTTTGGCGGCGGCCTGATGCAGTTCCGTGGGGTCGGCTTACCTTTGGTGGCGTTGACGACACCCCCGCGCACAAACGTCTTCACCCCGCTTCTCTCATTGCTGTCGAAAGATGCCAAAAACTCCTCGAACACCTCAGCCGCCTTCTCTTCTTCCTGTTGGAAATGTACGCATGAGCATTTCATGAATACCGCCAAGACCTACCCAGCAAAATACTTATGAAACAGAAGAAATGGAAAATAAAATCATAGATTAAAAATACCACCATGACCACCTACAACTATATCAAGATGGTAAGCAATGGTCAATCTGAAAACTCAGATCTGATGACAAACTAACGGACTTGCAAAAACAGTATGGTAGAACAATTAAAGCTTGCGACTACTTCCATTTATAATTTTAACCTAAATTCTCTCCGAGTTGGGAGCAATTACCTTTTTCTTCAATTCCTCTTGTTCTTTCTTGGTCAGGGTCCTCTTAGCGATTACGTGTTTCCCTTTTTTGTCAGCCATATTCCCACTGCAGCAGCAAAAACATTTTTTTTGGCCTGAGAACGCATTATGCATTTATCTGTTGAGTGCAGAGAACTTTTCAAAGTTTTGAAGCCATTCACAAATTTTGTTTTCAGTGCGTTCGACTGCAGCTGCTTGACACGTTAAGTAAATATACAGTTAGGACACATGCATCTCACTAAAAGGGTCAAAAAGCATACTTTAAGGCATTTTAGTACAATATAACAACTGTAACTAACACAGCAACAATTTCCGAGTGTCGAGCGGGCCTGATGGTCTCAGTGCCCGGCGTCGGTGTCACACATAAACACCTGTAGCGCTCAGGAGGTGTATATCTTAAAAACACAGACATTTAAAGAAAACCTTGAAAGGGATAAGTAAAATATCAGAAAAGCGACAAGTAGCTCAATCACAAAGGCAAACTTGCAAAAAAAAGGGGGAGGGAAAGAAATCCCCACACGTAAGTCAGTGTTGCGAGCACGCCTGCTAATGATATTTTCAGCCAACGAAAGCAAACCCATCACCTGAGATGTTAGCTTAGCCCGCTATGCTAACTAATTCAGAGGGAATAACCGAAACTGTGGGTGCTCAAGCCCCCCTGCCACAATAGCGCACATTTACAACGCGGCATGGTAACGCGAAACCCATCTTTTTGTGACCAGATTTCACAGAGGCCAACAGGCTAAACAGAAAGCTACAGCGGCAGCAGCGCAGCTAGCTGGCACGGCTCTTCTGCGCCGCCGTGCAAAATAAACGCCGGAGATGCCCGTCATCCGAGACACGAATTGCTTCAGCGGGCAGGCAACATATCACGCTTTGCAGAAAGTAGCAGAATACAGAGAGTACGACGTACAGAAGTGTTACCCAGAGCTGAAATTACGCACAACCGTTTGTTATTGCTCCGCCATGTTGAATTTGCTGGATGTATGAGAAGCGGGCCAGTGCCAATCGAGGAGAAGAGGAACCGCATGAAAGTCCTCCTCTGATTGGTCCGATGCTCCACTGACGTCATCAGGGAGCTCTGCTGTCAAATGGCTTCATCTGTTTTGACACTCTCTTTTCTTACTATTCTTTTTAAGGTACGCACATAATTTAATTAACCTAAAAATGCAGCATAACATCGCATCAGTAGCAGCGCGAAGTTTAATGAATCTTTTACTACTTCAATATTGAAATAATATCCTTAGGGGTCTTCTTGACGAAAATCGGCATCTTCTTCGTATAGCCTCACGCGTATTCTGCAACAGCATTGTTTTTCTATATTTGACATACTTTATTACATTCTTGCCATACAGTAACCCTAATGACTCTTACATTTATACGCACTCGCTCTCTGTAATACTTAAGCGGACCTGGGTTACAGTTCTACAAAACAATGCACACGTCCTGCCTGTAAAGTAAACTATTAATGATGGAGTTGCGTACAGCATGTTTATTGGTTGCATATCTAGGAGAAAATTAGTTATTGTGTATGTCAACCAACCGTAAGCAGGCTTTACGAACGTTACTTATTTGCATCGGTATGCGTTATTTACACCAATGTAGACGAATGAAAACACGAGTTGTAGACTGTTCCATATATATTAACATGGGACCCATAATGTTTCTATTGCGCAAAGGGTAATGGTGTGTGCGTATCTTCTCAGCCAATTATCAAAGAGATGCTTTGATTCCCATAATGCACCACGGAAACAGGGTAGAGAGAAAACGGTGGAGGCGATATTGTAAACCCAAGATATGTGGCTGTGAGCTTTACTTTTTATTCCCAGACATGCAGTTATTATGTTTAAACTTAACTGAGTGACAACGTCGAATTTCTGTTCCTTATTTCATGTTTATGTTAACGTATGTTCCACGTTTTCCAGCCATAGTTTTCTTTGACATTTTTATTTTGTCTTATCTAATTTCTTAAAAACCCTGCTATTCTGTTGCTACAGCTGGTTTTAGGCAAGCGCCATATTGGACACCTGGAGCTATTGTCTCGGAAGTCGACTTGCGATTCTTAGGTCCAAATTACGGCGCACAGCAGCGCCTACCGCATTAATGCTTCTTGAGGATTTCTTGAGACGTGACGTTTAATTATCTAAAATTATCTTATGCTTCGACCGCAATGACGACTCGGCGAGTGCTGAACCTGAGAGACAGCCCCGCCCTCTCAGCGGTCTAGAGCTTTGTATTTCTTATTCAAGATTCTATACAACTTGGTCACTAGGTGTCGCCTTTTTACGAACACAAAGACAGTTCAGAGTGACAAGGATTTATGGAACTAAATAATGAAATCTTATTCATTTCTGTGGGGAAAATCTATTTTCGGGGACCCGTGTTGGGTGTAACGCGTTACTAAGCAAGTTACTAAGTAACGCGTTACTGTAATTAAATTACTTTTCTACTGAAAAAGTCGAGTAACTGATTATTGTTCATTTTTAGGTATTTTAATTACACTTACTTATAATGTATTTGCGTTAAATAGTAAAATGAACTCGCTGAATATCATTGTTTAATTTTATTAATTTATCTTCTAAAGGTAAAAGTAAACTGCCGCTTTAAAATCGTTGCAGTGCAGGTGCACGTGATTTTGCGACAGTTTGCTGCATAGTCGTATTCTAAAGCGGAACATGTTGCTCCGCTGAAGCGAGTGGCTGTTTCACGAAATGGAAATATTCCCATCACTTCACTTTCTTACCTAAAGAAGGTTGCATTTATTGCTTAAAAATTGAATAATTATAGAATGTAATAAAGATGATTCAGAAAGATAAAAGGCTAAACTCTTTCATGTTTGACTCATGTTTTTTAAAAATATTTATTTAAAGAGTTTAATTTCTATAGTTTGTCCACTCAAGGTTAATAAGTATTTTAAGAATATTTAGTTAAATTACTTATTGCATAATTAGATAAGTATTTTACAGTAATTAGATATATATTTTAAATACAACATTAAATAATTAGTAATTAATTACTTTTTAAAAGTTCCTTACCCAACACTGACCCCATCTTGCTCTCAACGAGAGGCACAGACAATACACATGTGGGAGCAAGCTTGGGGGTCACAGCACAGGGTTAGCCCCAGCATGCAGGGTCCCGGGTAGCTGGGGGTTAAGGGCCTGCTCAGGGACCCACTGACATCTGACTATTCGGCCGACTTGCCAATCACAGGCGCAGAGGTTTGGTACGTGTAGTCACAAACTGGCCACACACATTAATGTGCCAATACCTGTATGTTGCCCACTGGTCTGATCAAATCACAGTAATAAAATAACATTATTTTCTTCAAAAGAAAAATCAAATCAAATATGGCCTCAACAAGGGTCCACAATAGGGTCTAGGTTGTACCCATGACTAGTATATTCCACTACATAAATTTGTAAAGTCAATTTTCAACTTAGTATATTATTAATAAGTTCATTATTTGTTTCAATCCGTTTTAAAATAAATAGATGCCTGGCATTATGGATTCTAGGAGCTTATATGACAGACTCCCAAAAAACATTATTTCACCTTAGAAGTATTTAAATATGGAAGACCGCACGGTTTTATGCAACAACGTTTTGTTCTTGCAGCAAGCAATGGTTTTTGACGTTTCTGTTTTATTGGGACAAAACCTAAGCTGGGGAGGCCTCGTTCTGTATAGTTACCAACGCCCATTTAACTTAACATTGAAATATACAATACAAAAAAAATACAAAAGCGGATATTTATGTGCTTTGTTTTTGTTTATTTGTAACATGTATTAATATGGCAAACAGAACAGATGCATAAATATCATCATAAACCTCATCTTTGTATTACAGTATCCACACTAATCAAATTAAATAAAGGCAATGAATGAAATGCACTGAAAACATGTAACAGTTTTCGATTTTAATTTCTTGAGCGGTACCTGTCTCAAAAGCAGAACAGCCGCTTTCCACCGCCCTTCCGAACACCACGTTTTCCCGACCATGCGCATGGGCGGGGGGAGGGCAGGAGGGAGGGTCACTGTTATTATTTTCAGAATAATTTCACACATGAAAATGGCGGCGAGTCAGGGAGGCGGAGAAGCGGCGTCGGCCTTGCATGCCCATCTGTACTGCAGCGGACCTCAATGGAACCCCGGCGTACTCCCGCATCAGCATCAGCAGCAGCATGGCCACAGCGCCAGGAGCCTGGATCGCACCCTAGAAGATGCCGTGTGCTCGGGCGCTTTGAACCTCAGCGGCAGAAAGCTCAGAGAGTACCCCCGCATGAGCTACGACCTTACGGACACCACACAAGCAGGTGAGTTTTTAAAAGAGAAAAAGGCACGATCCCGGTCCTGCATCGTGCACGCAAATCCCCGCGTTACTCCTTGTCAAAATAACGACACACAATCGCAATTCATATAGGGTTGTCAGTGCCCATCATTACACACGCCGCTGTGGATTTTAGTTGTGTCAAAGACAGAATTTTAATTCTTTATTTTCTCCATTCATGATTATGATATAGGCTTTATTACGATCGCAGTATAATGATTTCCAGTGTAAGTGTAACTCCTGGAGTAGTGTTACAACATTGCCAGGAAATTAGTTAAGAAGGTGAATGTGCTCAATGGTGCCTGACATGTAAGCGCATGCATGTATTCTGCTTACATTCCCTCATAATAGCGCATAATATGTCGCTGACGATCTATTAAAGGTGGACCCTTTGTTAATGTGCTACAGTAAAAAATGACATTTTCTTACGAAAGACTCGTGGTAGGAATCGGGTTTCTTGCTTTCGGTTTTCGGCTCCCTGTTAAACTGGACTTCTCCCTTTAGCCCCTGGTCACTTTTACGCGCAATTACTAACTCAAATCAGCTCTATTCAGTGTTTTGTAATTTTCTAAAGGGTTATCAGTGGGATTCATAGCGTTTTATGTGGGAAATTAATTTAGAAATCCGAAATTAAGACGCCGAAATGAACGAAGTACAGTTATCATTAAATATTTTAAAATTGCGAAGACGTGAACTGTCGTATGTATGTAACGCTGCCCGACTTTACGTAAAAATTTGAAATTGCATAAAATTTACATTTAAAAATTTGTGGCACTTGTGCACTATGGGGATGATGTAAACCCATGGGGTCCCTGTCTATGACCGCACCCCCAGAAGTCCAGGGGTCTGTCACGTCGCGGAATTAGCAGAATTGGCTATAGGGTGGCCACAGAAATACCCCCACTGAGCCCGGGGTGTCACAGCATTGAAAGTCTGGCCATTGAAAGGATCTTTCACACTGGTGGGTGCAGACTGGAGACCTGCTAGAACAGGCAAGGCCTGGTGCTGCATGTCAGTGTGGTGCCTTTAAATTCACTCTGGAAATGTAGAAATAATGGAAGCCTTTTCGTTGTGTCAGGGTTTTGTGAGTTACTGTTACATAAATGCCTTCTTATGAAGAAAAAAAGACTGTTGTGGACACATGACAAGTACTGGGTGGGACTTTCACCTGAAAATTTATTTGGGAATTTATAAAAACTTATGGGGGAATTCCCTTTTTTTGTAACAGGTTTTGTTTAAATTTTAATAAGTCTGTGATGTTAAAACAATATTAAATAAGGCTGAAAGCCCTTTAGGTGGAAATTCCATAATGTGACCGAATGGCTTTTTACTGCTTCGCGATCTTCATTTCTCCACCGTGATTGTATGCCTTCTGTGGAACGTTAATATGTTTTGTTGCCAGAACTTTGCTTGTTTTGAGGGGTGACCTAGACGAATAGTTTATTTTACCGGAGCTCTCATCGAGTGCCTCAGTTGTATTAACTGTATCTGTTGCGTTAATCCTTCAACATGGGGTGAGATGAATCACTGTTCACAGGGTACCTGACGGTCCCGTACAAGCGTCCACCGATGTGGAATGTGGCGGGGTGGGGCACGATACCATAAGCCTTGCCTTTTTGGCTCGAACACGACCAGCCCTTAAAGAATAACAGCTCAGATCTTGACTTCGTGATGGGTTTTACTTTCGCTTATTTTTTGTCTGCATTGAGTAGGTCGACCTCAACATGTGACATGTTAACATGTGACATGTTTACCCGTTCCCTTACCAGCACCACGGACTCCTGAGGTCAATAGACACCTTGCTCTGTGTCATGTAGAACAGATCCTCAGTCCCAGTCTTCTCAGATGCGCGTCTTTTCGTTTTCTACCTGAGCAGTTTAACGCTTGACTGAGCAAACAGCGTCGCTGACTGAACTTTGGTAGGAGGATCACAGAACCTGCAAACGCTGCAGCCTTCAAGGACCTGGAGTGAAGACCTGTGCAATGCAGTTTTAGCTTCCCCTGCCCAGATCCTGCAAGCTGTTGTTCTGTACCATGCTGTGACTTGGTAGTACAGCAGCCATCTTGAATAGATATTTTCCAAAGACACAACTTATGCTCAAACTGGAATGAAAAGTGCTTAAAAATATTTCTTGTAACTGTGGGTAAGAGAGTGAAAAGTCTTAATTTAATTGATTACAGATGGACTAAATCTATTTTCATTGGTACGTACTATAAATAAAAGTTTGTAGAATAATGTAATGCAGCCGGCAGATATCCGTAATGATTGATCTCCAGGGTTCGCGAGGCATGTGCTGCAGTAATTCTTCTGCTTGGGTTTGCACTGACACAGCCTGACTTAGATGCCAGCTTTATTTTTACAAAAAAAGTAGCATTGTTGCAACTGTGAAAATAGGGAAGCGTCTGTATGAGAGAGCCATGGGGAACTGAATCAGCGTAGCTGCTGACGCCAAACAGCTCTGGGTTTGTCATTTGCAGGGCGCCAATGGGCCTTGCTGTGCATATAGTTGCAGTCTCACCATTCATGACTGCCTGATGACCTCTGATGTTGTCGTGGATGACAGCGAGTCTTCACAGCGAGCACTGACCATATGTGTGTATGGGTTAATCAGCGACTGTTTGCTATTAATGCAGTTTCAGTTTGACTGCGATGGTTAAGTTCTAAATGGTGTTACGAATTGATATGAAACAATGGTCTTTTCGAGGTATCTGCAAAGTATTTAGAAGTAGTTACACTGGCTTGTGATGTATGACCTTCTTTGACCCAGCAAACGATCTGCTAAAGTAATATATGTAAATGTAAGTCAGTCCATTGTTCTGCACTTGTTATGTGCAGCGTTTTGTCAAGTGTACCACCATCAAGTACGCCTGAACATTTTATTTGTTGGGTTTTACCAAATGGGAGTTTTTGGCCGTTCTGACAGACAGACAGACTGACTGACTCAAAGTCTGAAAAAGTATTTTTAGTTTGCCTAATGTCGGATAAATGTAGCTAATTTTACATTGCACCTATGGTTGCAGAGGTAGAAAGGTCAGGTTCAGAAGTTAAAAATCCAGACCAAGGTTTTGTTTCAACAAACCGATTGAGTATAAAGAGTCATAGTGACATAAAACTCAACTGGTTGGTTGAAGGAAAATCTTGGTCTGGATTTGTACTTTCTGGACCTGAACTTTCCGCCTCCGCGTGACTGTATCTGTGAGGTTTGTGTGAACACCTTCTGTGCCATCCCGCAAGCAGCCATCTTGAATTCAACTCAATAATTACAAATGGAAAGGCAGTCGTGTGACCTGTCTAGCATGTTTAATACTTCAAAAGATGTTCAATATTTGGGTGATTCCAGACCTGACTCACTTTGAATTGCTGGCTTGTGACTATTTGAAATCGACTCATTACTGAATTCGATTTTCACCTCCAGATACGTTATACTAAATGTCCAAGTCATATGATAATTATGATTGTATTTAAAATTGATTACACTGAAGGGGGTTCCTCGCATTGTGAGGCCTCCGCGCTTTGGTGGTGTTCATACACTTTCAAATACTTTTCCCTGGTCTTGCCCCGCAACCCAGTTCCAAGTAGCCACCAGCAAGGGAAGTGTCTGGGCTATTTATGAAAGGTGGCTTCCGTCTGAGTGGCCAGCTCTGTCACGGAAGCAGTCGCCGCTGATGAAATTCTTCGTTCAACTTCTCAATTGTGCTTGTCATATTGCACACACACACACAGAGAGGGACATGAGAGAAACAGGGACACAGTTACCTCTCGTACAGACCTGTGAAATTAATGGGCGTCGACTGAGAAGGGCTGGTTTGTCTGAGATCATGGCTGGGATACGCGACGTAACCGCGCCCCATATCTGGAGGGAGCATATCACTGATAAGACATTTGCAATTGGGGACAGGGACCGTGTACTGTGAGATTGTAAATTATGCAGATGATTGTTGATCCTCTCTCACTTTTTTTTTCTATGTGTAGCAAATTAGACCAGAGATATGTCCAAAAAAACAGTCCCAGTCCAAAGTTAGACCAGTATAACATGGTCCAATGGTTGTTTAAAAAACTGGGTTAATTATGTGTAACTAACTAGCTTAACTGGAAGCAGACTTAATGCTTTTGGTCCTGAATTTTATGCATTGCTCATGTGTCAGGCTGATACGATGTTGTGCTTCTAATACAGTATAGATGCAAGATGTCTGTGATGGCAGCGTAAGCCTACACAAAGCTATTCTGAAGAGCCTTGACAAATATCCGGCACACTCTGGGGTCTTCAAGACTGAAGGTATATTAATAGGAGGCTTTAAGCTAAATCCATAGCAGCAAGCTTGGATATCTGTGCTATAAGTGGAACATCTTTGGCATTTAGAGGCATTTTAACGCTACTGGTAAGCTGAAAGGGGCCTCTTTTGTGGCTTGGTGTCTCTCCACCATTTGCATTTAGCAGAGCAGCGTGCATAAACTGCCAGGAACAGCACTGAGCGGTAATTATGTCTTATGCTGTCATGTGATGGTGGTGGCAACCAGGGAGAAGATCCCTTTTCATGGCGCTGACATCAGGAACATGGCAGGTGGCTGCTTGGAACCGTGTGACCGGCTGAGATTTGCATACACATAATGGGTCCCAGTCACACCACCTGCACCCCTCCCTCCCTGAAATGGATCGTGCCAAGAAGGTAAAAATCTGCCGCGACATGGAGGCAGATGGGAGAAAAGTAGGCGGAGCCACAACAGGATGAATACAACCTCGAGATAAAGTTGCGGATGGGGTTGAGGATGGGAGAATGAGGATGGAGGTGACGGGAATGGCTACGGCGGAGACGGGAGACATAACGAGAGGAAAAGTGAAGGGAACGGGACCTGGATGAGGTGCCAGGAGGAGGAAGAAGGATGTGTGAGTGACGTCCTATCCGTCGTGTACATGCTGTATGCCCCCGGGGATTCTGGGAAAGGCTCCACATTGCCGCACGGCTGCCCGATGCTTCAGCTCCTGTGGACCAGCATAACACTGAGGGTGTGACAAGCAGGACGACTGTACAGTCACATTAATCACCACGCCGTGCTGAGTGCTTCAAGAAAATCAAGGTGTTCAATAACCCAGCAGCCCAATCACAGCATTTGCAAAATCGTCGGCGGGTTTGCAGTCGCTTCAGATGTCAAACACGGTCAAGTTAGTACAAGAAACTAATTTTGTAGTAGCTTGGCTGTGAGTCCCTGAGTGCTCGTTGTTGGGAAATGCCGGTTATTACGTGTGGAGTCTAGCCAAAACGTTTGGCATAATAGAACAAAATGTTATGTTTAATTCTGTATGTTGTAAAGCATACATATGCCTTTTGTCCTGAGGGCAGGTATAAATTCCGCTGGCATAATATGTTGCTGTGTGTCCCTGCGCCTTGGCATGGGCCTGTGAGCGAATGTGCGTGTGCGCGCGAGTGTGTGTGTGTGCGAGTGTGTGTGTGCCCAAGTGTGTGTGTGCCCAAGTGTGTGTGTGTGCGAGTGTGTGTGTGCCCGAGTGTGTGTGTGTGTGCAAGCGTGTGCGTGCGAGTGTGTGTGTGCCCGAGTGTGTGAGTGTGTGTGTGTGCAAGTGTGTGTGTGCGAGTGTGTGTGAGCTCGAGTGTGCGAGTGTGTGTGTGTGTGCGTTGTGAGAGCCACTGACATCCCGTTGAGGCTGTATCCTGCTTTTCAGTCGGGGCTTCGTGGGCTGGACTTCGTTCTGGGTGACTGCGATTCTAAAGTGGATGAACCGTTATGGATGATGCGCTGAAAAAATCACAACATAATGCAATGTTATGGTGGGGCTTGGGGGGGGCTCAGGTCATGTGACATATGTTGCAGATTATCCACTTCCAGCGTGAACTAAATACAACACTGTGTTTTGTCTTTACAGTATTCTGTAGTAGCAGAATCGGTCAGTTGTAAAAACCATCTGAAAACCAGGCATTTTATGTATGTAAATTCCTGATCCCCATTTGCTGCATTTTTGTGGCTGGCTGGCCTGCCTTTCCTTAGACAGCAGTAACATCTCTTATTGCTATTATTAACTGCTCAAGCAGGCAGAGCCTTGTTGTTTTCACTGTGCCGCTTTGATGTTTCCGCTCTAAATCGGCAGCTTCTCCGTAAAAGGCAAGAAACCCCGTGCTGTGCTCGTCTCTCAGACGGCACTTACAGAAGTTGCGTGACAGCATGTGTACTGCCTCCGAATGGCCTTCCAAAACCCCGGGCAGACTTTGCAGGGTCCTTTGTCACTATGACAACGTATCTGCAGGCCGTTACATTCCCAAAGGGCCAAATGATGAGGATAACAATCAGCCAAAAGAAATCCCTGGTATGATGCCACAATTTGTAACCAGCGACATTTTTACAATTTTACATTTTCAAAACTTGAGTACTGAAGTTTTTTGCCAGCAGTTTTGTTGTCATTTACTACAAAGGTGTGTAGATTTTTAGTACTTTTCCTTGTGTTTGCTAAATTCCATCCATCCATGTTCCAACTGTTTATCCATTACAAGATCACTGGTGGTGGGTCTGGAGCCTTTTCCAGGTGGCATGGGGCACTAGGCAGGGGTACACCCTGTAAGAAATGGCACCCCATTGCAGGGTACACATTATAATTCTCCTTCAAATGGCCCTTACAGCTAGCCCTATAAATGATTTGCCTGACAGTTTTTCAGTGTTTGAAAGATGCTTCTGACAGGTTCATTCCGGGTTTCACTACGTGTCCTCAGTGGCATTCGGATTAGAATTTGTCACTGCTGCTCCAGAACAGTCTAGCGTTTCTCAGTGCGCCATTATTTTGGTTTCATTTTGATGCCCCGCTGAAGGATGCACGGTGTTCCGTGGTGATCTAAGCTTTGAACCCCATAATCTTAACCCCAGGGCGATTTAGGAACAGCAATTCAGATGAAGGATTTTATTGTGGGAGGTAATTAGGAAAGCATGCATACTCAGAGCTAAGGTTTGTACCTCAGCCCTGGATACAGGAGACCACAGCACTGCAGCATTGAGCGTTTTATTGTGCCTCCTGCCTTGATAGTAGATTTTTATAATGGTATTGTTGGATGGGAGCAGGGCATGGGCATCCAAGGCCAGGCGAAAGTCATGTGACTGTCCTCTTGCCCATTATTTGGGCTATAGCACAGCCTCTTGCCCATTATTTGGGCTATAGCACAGTCTCTTGCCCATTATTTGGGCTATAGCACAGTCTCCTGATTTCTGTCTCTGCTCCAGGCTCCCAGGCTTTATTACACTTCCCCAAATTGCAAACCAGTTTTGTGCCCCTGAGTTCTTCCGCACTGCCGGGGCTGTCACTTGTTCTCCTTTCATCCCTTGCTCCCCGTTCCATCCTTCCATTTCTGTGTCACGTGGAGATGTTTGTGTTACACACTGCTACTCCATTGCTAGAGGCAACAGAGTAATCTAACAGTATCGTCAAATGCAATTTCTGTTCCCTTGTCACAGTACGGAAGGAATTCTTTCCTTGAAGATTTTATTTGCTTATTTTGGACTGATTTTTATTGCTAAAGACCATTTAGATAAATTCATGTCTAACTTTATGTCCATTGGCCATCCCTGAACACTTTGTCCCCTAACTGCTTTCAGTCAAGCTTCTGCTTGAGTAGGCTGCTCTTGAGGACATCTCAGAGCTATGGGATTCCACAACCAGAACAGTAGAACTCACTGAATTTGACCAAACATTGGAATCATTTCTCCAAATAGAAATCCGAATGATAGGCCTAAACATTATATTTATCGCAGCACCTGGGTGAAAAGTGTATCACATGCTGTAGTGAATTTGAGTTTGTCCGAACTGTACTGTGAAGAAAAACGCAATGAATGAATATCTCTTCAGAAGCATGTCATTATGAGAAATCAGTAGCTTATATTGTCTTTTATAGAAGACCATTTCAAAAGTACTGATAATAATTGTTACAGGCTGAGTGAATGCAAAATCCATTTAAAATGCCTTTAGGAAAGATCAGTATATTTAACAATGACTCCAATTAAATGTAGAACATTAAAGACTTTAAAAGATAATATATAGTAATGGGTTGATACATTTTTCAAAAGTAGATGGCTGTGTCCATTTATTGCTTGCCCAGTTTAAATTAATACAGATTTGACCCGGACAATTGAACAGGCTTTCTCTCATTGCACTTCTCTGTGTGCCATACTTAATAATGTCATTGGCTTGCTTTTCAAGTAGTGACATGTTCAAATCTGTTTAGGTTAGTATAACACATGAAGGATGTTGATACAATGTTATTCAGTCTACCTTGTGTTAAGCTGGATTTAAATGTGAAAAATCTTTGGTAAGACGAGGAATTGTTAAAATACCCATACAGCCTTTATTTTATCTCTTTGTACACTCAGTCAGTCAATGGTTTTTCTCGCCGAGTTCCCAGATATGGTCGAAAATGTAATTCTGTTTTGGAAAGATAAGGCGCCTCTTGGAATGCCTATAATAAGACTGACATATACATGGTTGGGGGATTATGGGCCACGCAGTGAAAAAGAAACGGTGATCTTGTTAGGTGGTGGAGCGTATGTGTGGGCGGGCCGGTTGGTGTTCTCTTAATTTGAATTTGGGCATGTGACATGTTTTTTCCCTCTTTATTTTATCATGGATGACAGGCCCTTTGCTTGGGTGATTCAGAAGGAGGGGAAGGAATGTCATGCGGCATCACTGAACACAAGCTTTCAGAGAGCTGTCTCCCGCAGCCATGAACGTGAAATGGATAGACATATAAAATTCAGTCTGTTTCCCATCCATGTCTCATTAACAGGGAATGACGGTCCTGAGATAAATCCATTCTTTCATTGCTCAAAAGAATGGATTACGATTCTGATCTGCTGCACCACCACCATTCTGCTTTGGGATTATTGTTCCCAGGAATAATATAATCAGTCTTTAGGATCTCTCTTCGTTAGGAGGCATGATGCCTAAACAGGTTACCATCTATGTACTTCTTCTACAGTTTTACTGCATATTATGAATACGCAGAACTAAAATACAGACCTTTCAACTATTTTGCTGCTGCATACAACAAAACCATTATCTGTCCCGGAAAGCCAGTATTTTAGCAGTTGTTCCATTAAGCCAGTAGCCTAAGAGTGATTCTTGTACACCCAACTTTCGGGGAGTGATTTTTGCATGTGCTGAGCAAATAGAGGGGCAAACTGTGCTGAAAGTGGATTAAATCATGAAAGGTCAGGCGTTTCTTCTGTTCATTTTATCAATCACCAGAAAATTTTGGAAAGCAGCATCCTTCTGTCCCATTCTGGTTGCATGCCATTAAGTCACTCACTTTCATGAGCTTGTAACACAATAGCGTTACATGTAACAACTACTGCCTGTTAAAACGGCCGTAACAACGAGCTGCAGAAAGACCCACTAGCAAATCCACAAAATCTATCCTTCGACTGCTTATCCAGGTCAAGGCTGCGGGGACATGCGCATCACAATGCACGAAAAATATGACAGTATTTTTCCATTCCCTAATTTTAATTTATCTTTGTGATTAGCGTTATGCAGTGCGGTGGACTGAGAAAGTGAAAGTAATTCCAGCAGATCAGCTCTCAGTTTAGAGGAGGAATGAATGTTTGGGTAAGATGTTGATGGGAAGGAGGGTGCTGAGTGGGACCTCGGACGACATAATGCAGTTGGACCATGAAGCGGTAGTTCGATCGATGATCTGCCCAGTAATATCCGACACTTAGATTGCGTTACTGGTTCCTCCATCTGCAGAGAATGGGTTTTTACTCACGAGCGAGAGAGAGAGAGAGAGAGAGAGAGAGAGAGCCCAGCAGCACATGAAACGTCTTTGTACTTGCTCCTTTGCCAGCTGTCCCTGTGTTAAAGTTTCAGCAATTAGGCCAGAGGTGCAATATAACCATACTGATTGTTATGTTGGTTTATGTATTGGTGTGTATGTATTGGTGTGTATGTATTGGTGTGTATGTATTGGTGTGTATGTATTGGTATGTATTTATTGGTGTGTATTTATTGGTGTGTATGTATTGGTCTGTATGTATATGCTTGTGAGCGCCTGCATATTTTGGTCACAAACACAATTATATAGTATCAGTAAGACTCAGGGTTAGAATCTCACCTGTTGTTAAATGCTTTGATTATGAGCTTTTAAAAAACACCATCCCCCATAACCTTGGTTCTTGTTGTCTTTTGTTACTATTTGGAACAGTATGTCAGCTTGGTTGAATAGATTTTCTGTGTCTTTGTTGGAGCTCCTATCAAGACTAGACTTCTCGGCTGCTCTCCCGAGGCCCTCGCGTTTCTCCCCTGTGCGTCTCAGTCCTCATGGGCAGGTCACGCATTGTGTTTATTTACGAAAACCACGACTCCTCGGTTCAGTAAACACCCTTAGTGAATGTCCTCTTACTGTAATTTGTATTACAGCGCATTTAAATACTGACCGACCAGTTGCCCTGTAGATATTTCACGTGAACTTTATTTTATAGTTTTTCTAAATTTGTGGAAGAATTGTGGCCCTCGCAGGGTGCCCGCAGCCAGCTGCCACATGCTATCAGGGATAGGCTCCAGACTCGGCCCTGAGCCCTGTACTTCTATAAGTGCTTATGACTGATAGAAGAAGGAATAGGTGGTGCGAATCACTGCACTCGTTTGCACAGGCGGTCAAAGACTTTCATCTTCACAATGCATTCATCAGATTAATGTGCCTTCACCTGATTTTAGTGTATCGGAATCCTAATTAACAGAAAAAAAACCATGCTAAGGAAACTGTCTCTTTTCCGAGCTGTAGGGAGGGGTGGACTGCACTGTGTTCCCCATGGCATAGAGAAGGTATTCACTGTGCTTTTCTCCATGCCTAATTACAGTAAAGATATTTTTCCAGAGGCTCTCTTTCAGCTTCCATTCTCCGTCAAAGAACATTTTTGACGTGCTGATTTGAGGTACTTGGGGATAACAGCTAATGACAAAACGACTTTAATTAATAATCCCACACTTGGCACAAAGCAAACAGAATCCTTCAGTAGTTCCTCATTGGCTGATATTGAACTTGCTTGAGTTTCAGGCATGACTGTTTGGAGTGAAACAGGCCCCACAGCACATCAGTGTTTCTTCTTGAAGTTGTACATATAATTAAGAAGACATTTTGCCTCTAGTTTACAATTTCATGTGCGACTTTGCAGTCTCGCTTTTTGCAAGTCGTTTTTGTGAACATTCTTATTTCCATTTTTCCTGTACAGATACACTGTACTTTGGATACTGCTTCTGTTGTTCCAATAACTGTCCATATCTTTTTGTTCTGTCCCGAAGGAGTACTGTAATTCTTCTGATAATAATTCTCATAATAATTGGCTTGAAACTATTTTCGTCTATGTATCGAAAAATTATTTCCTCTTATCAAAGAAGAAATTGCCCATCAACACTGCCCTTAACAGTCCTCTCATTTGAAAGGGTCTTACACATTCTCTTATGAGGCTGATTCCTGTAAGCTTTGCAACTGAACATGGAGGCATCTTTGTATATTCAGATGGGATATTGTCTGTCCGCCACTGGATGATTTACAGTTATGTAAATTAGTTTTTTTGGGGTTTGGATGTACCGTAAGCAACTGTAATTCTTAATCTGGATTTCTTTATTAAGTATGCATCTGTGATAAATTCAGCCAAAATAATCACCCACCCATAAATGTTTTGGAAAAGTAAATATAGACCATAAAATTGCATCTCCTGTTAGTGGTAGTGAAATCCCGAGCAGGGGCAGGTCTCACTGCAGTGAGAGGATCAGGCAGCTTGGACAGGTTTGCGATGGGAGTGTTTACTCCTAGGGTTTTGCACGACCTCCCTGCCCCTTTCACGATTCCGAACTTGCATGTGCTATGCTGGCGGTGTCGAAATGAGCCTATTGAGCCAAGCCTTCTCATCTCTGTCCAAAGGAGAGCCTGAATTGCTGGGAAATTTCAGCAGTCAGGGGGACTGGCAGATGGTGCGCTGTGCTGTTGAATTTAGTGGAATAGTAGTAGCTAATTCCTTTTTTCATAAAAGTCAGTTTTTGCTTCTTGTCTTGAATACAGCAGACTAATCGTGATCTGCATAGACTGGAAGTTGTCATGACCAAATGGATTCCCTTTGGCCCTCTAAAAAAATAAGAATTCTGACTCTAAATGTTTACATAGACTAATAATGTTAAACTAATGATAATGATAATGCCAAGGTGGAGTCTGCACCATGGCTCCATGTGTGTGGCATTTGCATGGTTACCCTGTGTCGTCGCGGGGTTTCCTCCGGATACTCCGGTTTCCCCCAACAATCCAAAAACATGCCGAGGCTAATTGGAATTACCAGTGCCCATTGGTGTGCAGGTTGGCACCAGTTTCCGTTTTTTGAGATCAACAGTGGGCAGAACAAATCAGTGAAGAACGGGGAAAACCGTGGAGTTTTTTTTTTTTAAAGTTTTTTTCTTAAAGTGAAGTATGGTGGCTGCATTAAGTGCCAATAGATGACTGAAGTGCATCGTTAGATGAACATCCCAAGTGTTTTCTCTCATTTGTTCTATTCTCAGATCTTTCAAAGAACAGGTTTTCGGAAATTCCTCCTGAAGTCTGCCTCTTCGCCCCTCTGGAGTCGCTGAACCTGTACCACAACTGCATCAAGGGTATCCCGAAGGCCATCATCAATCTTCAGATGCTGACATACTTGAACATCAGGTGAGATCCTGCTGTTTTTTTCACACAGTTTTTGCTTGCAGGGGCAACTCTAGGATTTTTTTTAGGCTGGGGTGCATTAGTAGGGGCTTTAGTCACACAAAGGGACCAGCCTTATCAACCAATAATAGTTTTTTAACTTTGTGAGTGACAGGGGAGCAGGCCAATCAGCTCTCAGCTGATGCCAGTGCCCCTTTGACCCCACCCCTTTATACACCCCTAGTTACATATTATAAACCATTTTAGGAAAAGAAGTCAGCAGAATTAAGAATGTTTCAGGCTACAAAACACCTAACGTTATGCTGTTGCCGAAGGCTACTGTAAAAGGAGCTCAAAATAGACACTTTTAGGTATTTTTCTTCAAGGAGCTGCCAAGCTATCATTTTGTGTTGATTTTAGCTGCTCAGTTTCTTTGTGGAAGGTCGGTGTCACATTCTTCCTCTAAAAACTATAAACACTGGTGCAAGGGGAATCGAAACAGTAGAGCGGGCCTGACACTGATTTTTAGAGGGAGTGGATGAAATCAGTAGAGCGGCATGTCAGCTGTGGTATATTGTGTAGCCTGATTTTGATGAGTGCCCCTGTCCTTCCGCCTTTTACTTCCACATTCCGCCACATGACTATGCTAATACAGAAACGCTACATTTCTAATGGGAGATGAGTGCTGGTTGACAGAAGCAAACGATATGGCACAGACCCTGTACACTGCGCCTTCATGTCTGCTGCTGTCATGGGCTCTGCGCCAGAAATACCCTGATGTTTTATTTATTTATTTTTGCCTTTGGCATCGTTCTCACACCCTCTCACTTTCAAAGCACTGATACACATCTCCTCGCATTCAGCCACCCATCGTGTCTAATTTCCTTCCTCGCCAAGTCTCTTTCAGATAAAATGAGGTCCACGAATAAATTAAAAGGAGTTTTTTTTTTCCCCTCGTTCTTTTCAGTCGAAACCTGCTGTCGGCGCTGCCCAAGTACTTGTTTGACCTGCCACTCAAAGTGTTGGTTGTCAGCAACAACAAGCTGATGTCTGTACCTGAGGAGATCGGGAAGTCTACACACCTCATGCAGCTGGTGAGCGGAGTGAATGCCCCTGGAAACGGTTCGCTCTGTCTCGCCTCTTCTTGTCCTTTGCACTACTCATTTGTTCATGGCCGTACTTATATTTCATATATATTGATTGGACCTGTGATGTTGACAGTGAGTTACATAATTTATTGGCTTAGTGGAAGCATTGGCTCACAGATTTCTCCCATTGGTTCGACACAGATTTTATATAAGTATCCAGCTGGATATATCCTGAAGGTACTTTCCCAAAGGTGGTTTCTGAACCACTAAGTGACGCTGAGAAAAAATGCCCCTGTTTGCACATGTATGAGGAAGGACCTACAGTTGTCCTCCTGTTTCCTGTTTTCAGGACATCAGCTGTAATGAGATCCAGGCCCTTCCATCTCAGATGGGAAACCTCCAGTCCTTACGGGAACTCAACGTCCGCAGAAATTGCCTGCATTCTCTGCCAGAAGGTGTGGAAATCGATCCCTGTGTCTCCCTATCCTTGTACTATTTATTTACCTTGCGCACTTTGTAGATGCTTAGCTGTCTGTCAAATTTGTTGTTGGCAGTTGACTTATTTTTTGTACACTACAGTGGTACCTCGGTTCTCAAACTCATTACAACTCGAATTTCTTGAAAGTCGAACGATCCAGTTTGACGTAGAACTCGATCTGAATCTCAGGAGTTGAACCGCGAAAACTGACCTAATATAAATTCTACACACCAGGAAATGAGTCATACTATAATGCAATTCTTACTTGAATGCCTGGACTTGAATGGGACGATTAACCCAATAAAGCAGCGCAACATTGTAGTAACTAAAAATAAATAAACATTTAACTTACGTGTACTATTAGAGCATTTATGTCATTTATTTAAACTTTTTTTTACCAGGTAAATTAACTGAAAACCAGTTCTCACTGCTTTACGTGATATTCGTGAGAAATAGCAGATTACGCGTCAGAACTGCCTGGGATACAGATGTCATGCGTGTAACTAAACTCTTCAGCCAATAAAGGCAAAGGTGTGTCGTCACGGAGGTGGTTCCAGTTTGTGCAGCCGGGTGAGAAGTTTCAATGCATCTAACTGCAATGCATTGCGTTCGCATCACAATGCGTTGCCTTAAGCCAGCGCTGTAAGCAAGTCGAACGCACCCAATGACCGGACTGGGGAAACAAACTGAAACTTGGACTTAATACAGAGGATTAATGAGAACTACCAGAAACAGCTGATCACATGGGGATCCCACACGAGGTTAACGATGGGGCGTGGCACATGGATGGAGCGGACGATCAGGGCATGACAGTGGTAATGTTGGGATAAAATCTTAATTGTTTTGGAAGCCATTAAGAAAAAAAATGTTTTTCTTGTTTTATCCTGTTCATTTTGTGTTTGAATGCTAAAAAAAAATATGTATTTAAGTGTAATTTTGTGGAGCCGGGTACCAATTAATTGGTTTTCCATTATTTATTATGGGAAAAATTTGATCAGAACTTGAACTTTTTAGGATTCGATCTGGAGTCCAGAACGGATTAAGTTCGCGAACTGAGGTACCACTGTATATACATTTAGACAGCTGGATTTTGCTGAATCTGCTGTATGTTATCTATGGAAACAACGTCTGGAATTAAGTGGCCCAAAGTGCAGTTCTCTTACTGTAAATCCCCAGCCTTAGGTATCTTCTTGCATGCAGGACAGAGAAGAGATTCCCTGCTTTTTATTTAAGTATACACACATACACAGACACATGCTTGTATTCATATCCTTGTGAGGACCATCCATTCATTTCTGTTGGCAAAACTTTAATCCCAACAATGATACCTTTAACCCCTACCCAGCCCTATCCTTAATCATACACAACCAAGCAAAATACAAGACTTTTCACATTCTTAGTCTTTTGATTCCAGCCACAGGTTTTTATAAAATTTAGTTTCCCCTTGTGGGGACCGAAAATTGTCTCATACACATAAATAGAGCGTTATGCTCACAGCACAAGGGTCTTGGGTTCAGATCCCAGGGAAAATGCATAAATTGCAACCCTTCTGTCTACTGTGCGTCCCTTTGGATAAACGCGTCAGAAGAATGAATAAATGTGTTTCTTTGGCTCATTGAGCTGTGTCCCTCTATGGCTGTGAGCCGCCCGCACAGCAAAGCCTCAGGCTGTCCTTGTGCTTCCCACCAGGCCTGGCTCACCTGCCCCTCACCATCCTGGACTTCTCCTGCAACAGCATCACCGAGATCCCGCCCGCCTTCCGGAATCTCAGGCATCTTCAGCTTCTTGTTCTGGACAACAATCCCCTTCAGTCTCCACCTGCACAGGTGTGTTTGTGTCCCACACTCTGGTAAATATAAACAGCAGGACTGCAAAGGTATGAACTTCCTTCCAAACAATAACAGCTAGACGCAGTGTAGCAAACAAATTACCCAATAAATGAGCCATTATTATAGATTTTTTCAGGCTGTTTGTCCAGATGAAAAGGTAATAGTTAGTCTTTAATGTGAAATATACTATAAAATATTGAATGTTAATCACACCAAACCTAGTCATAACCCGCTACTTCTGAATTTTAATAAATTTTAATACCGCAGTATTGATAACCTTAAAATCCATATAATGTGAATTCTTGACATGCTTCATTTTACTGTACTGTCTGGCCCTGCCTCTGAACAATAGCTCTACGTTGCCCCCTTGAGGGTATCGTCTGCTCCTGCATGTGTCCCTTAAGGCCAGCTTGTACTTCACTTGTCCGCGTGCGCTGGTTGTAGACGAGGTGACATGACGTAAATTTTGTCATCAGAGGTCGGTGCGCATGTAGCCCTGAATTTTATGTCTAGTGGAAACCTTGTCTGCAGCCACATATGTGCAGATTAAATTGGTTAGGTATTTCCAGTAGGTGGCACTGCTGTCGTTCACAGATCAGTAGTCAGTCATAGAAGAGTAGAGGAAGAATAGGTGTTGTTGATGAAGTAGCTGTATTAGGAGGGTCGTAGGTACCCACATATCAAATTGAACTGAGGTATGCTGTATTTAAAAAAAGCAGCATTATTCCTGAATTTTGAAATCTTGGCAATAAAATTTGCCAAGGGAGTGGGTGGATAATTTTGTTGTAAGGGTTTCAAAACACAGCGGTACGCCTTATTACCATAATACCACCCAAGCCTTGACTAGTAACTTTAAAACTGCTCATAAAAACGTACCAGTTTCACTACACTGCTTGTATTTGTGTTTGTACATCTGCCCTCTGCTGTATGCCTGCGCCCACCGCAACCATCCGCATCCACAGCCAAATTTAGTAAGAACACAAGCTGCTGCGCATTCGATCATCTGCAGCCTGAAAACACACACGGAAAAGTGAAGCACGAATTAGGCTCCCGTCACGCTCCTCAGTCCTCCTGTTACTGACGATGAACCCATCGAAGAAAGCCAACCGGAGGTCACCTGCAGGCCGATTCCTTTTGCTTGTCAGTGTCTGCGTGTTTGTGCCTGACTGCCGCCCGTCCGTCTCCTTCCTTTCAGATCTGTCTTAAAGGCATGGTACACATCTTCAAGTACCTGCACATGCAGAGCGGGAGAGGCGAGAAGAAACCCGACAGCCTGGAGCTGGCTTCGCTGAGCAAACGTAGCCTCCCTCCACCTCTGACAGGCAGGTACGACCTGGAAGGTCTCCAAAGTCTGCCCTATTCGGGGCGGGTGACAGCGAGGGAGAGAGAACGCAAATGCAAAGGGCCATCAAGGAAATCAGAGCTAATTCAGCTGAAATCATTGCTGGACCGCCTTGGCTAATTCAACTGAAATGGTTGCTGGACCGCCTTGGCTAATTCAGCTGAAATGCTTGGTGGACCGCCTTGGCTAATTCAGCTGAAATGGATGCTGGACCGCCTTGGCTAATTCAGCTAAAATTCTTCCTGGACCACCTTGGCTAATTCAGCTGAAATGCTTGCTGGACCGCCTTGGCTAATTCAGCTGAAATGGTTGCTGGACCGCCTTGGCTAATTCAGCTGAAATGCTTGGTGGACCGCCCATGGCTAATTCAGCTGAAATGCTTGGTGGACCGCCTTGGCTATTTCAACTGAAATGCTTGCTGGACCGCCTTGGCTAATTCAGCTGAAATGCTTGCTAGACCGCCTTGGCTAATTCAGCTTTCTCTGCAGCTCTACTACCTCTCCAGAATAGCGGGATGTGAATGAATGTTTTGCGGTGATGAATTTTGTTAAAATTGCTTACGATAAATATTTTATTTATCAGGGGTGGTGTGTGGTGAGGGCGGCTGTTTAGGATGCTGGGAGGTTGCTTGTTAGAGTCCCAGGGGTGGCAGAGTGATTTCATCATAGGGTTCTTAAGCAAGGCCTTTAACCCCCAATTGCTCTAGTGACTAGCTGGTCCTGCTTTATCATTTAAACCCTATTGGCTCGAACGTAAGACGACCCCAGTAAGATAACCGCTTGACTTTTGGCAACTATTTCTAGAAAAAAAAGGTTTTGAAATTTAGAACATATAATAAGTTAACTAGCAACTAAAGGCAATTGGATTACAAAAAGTGTATTAAACAGCAAACATTCCAAAAACAACAATGTATTATGGGGGTGGGGGTGGGGGGCTCGATAATGAATATTACGAACTCCACAGCCCTTGAGGGTGCGGAATGTTTTTGATTCAACAGATCCACATGAGGGTAAGAAAATGTATTGCAGAGAAAGGCTGAACCATACATATAACTGTCTTTATAATCAGCTGCTATCAGTTAAATGCTAGCAGTGTCACAGCCAGGGAAGCCAACAGTTTACACTACACTCAGAGATACACGCTAAGCACACGCTTTGCCCTCGTCTGGCGTGACAGTCTCGCTTTCTGACTCTCATACTCACACAAGAAATATCCAATCTGTATTATGGTGAGTCAAAACACTCGTTGAAAAGTAACATTTTTGGCGCCATCTTTGTCTACACCCTGAATATAAGAGGACAGCAGTTTTTCCAGACGTATTTTGAGGAAAAAAAGGAACCTGTCTTATGCCTGGGCTAATGCGGCACATTAAATAAGGGTAACTTCAGTGAAGCACGTCACTGTCTGTAGACTGATTATAATGACACATAGCATCATGTTGGTGCGTCATACTGATTGAACGTTACATTAGCTTAGTGAAGTAAAGCATGAGATAAACCAAATTGTGTATATCAGCAACTTCTGTACTTTTTCCAAGAGCTTCAAGATTTCATACTACAACTAAGTATGAGTCAGAAAGCTGCAGTGTTTACAGTAAATCAGTCTGGGATCCACTTTCAGTTCTGAGAATGCTTTGGGTAACAGATACCGGGTGGTGTGTGGCTCAGTGGGTTAAGCCTGTGTGCCTGTAATCAGAAGGTTGCCTGTTCAAGGCCAGCCTCAGCATGTCTGTGGGTTCTTACCCCAGCTCCTTGGGCACCCCAACAGGTGGCTGACAGCTTACTCTACAAAGAGGGAGGTGTGAAGTGAATTTCCCCACAGGGATCACTAAAGTATCTGTTGTTATTATTATTATGTTTGCTTATTCAGCATGTGATTTGAATGGTATTACATTTTAATTTCATTTCATTTAATTCTGCTAGTTTGTCCCAATAGTAATGCTTTGGGGCCTAATCCAGCTCAGTGTGCCTTCAACCATCTTTATATAACCGTTTTGTTATGCCCTTAATTGTGGGTCAGTATAGTAACTCTTCAAGGGAAGGTGCAGTATGTTTCATTGCTGTGTATGTTTTGCCAATAAAACTGGTCAAACCCGGTTTGATTTGCGCTGTGATCATGTCCTGATTTCTTGCTCTTTTCAGTACGGAGGATTTTTACCCCAGTAAAAGTCACGGACCAGATTCAGGCATCGGGAGCGAAAGTGGGGACAAGAGACTTTCTGCAGCAGAGGTATGTACAGATCCCGATGCCAACGCTCGCTCAGTCGTCGGAAGAGTGCCAGCCTTGGTCTCGTTGGTCTGTGTCTAGTGGCACAAGTGCTGTCCCTGAAACATCACTAGGCTCCTAGTGTGAGACCACCAGACAAAAAAATTCTTTATATATAGGTATTTATAAAGAGATTTTGCCTTGCTCTTCTTGGATGGCTGGCTTGTGATCAAATTGAACGGAACTAAGCTGGTGTTGACAGGTATGTGAGTCAGAGTGTCTCTGATGTGCCACTGGCTTGGTGTGCGTGCTCACTGCCTGCCTAAATTGTTTGTCTGGCACCTGCTGCATTTGTGTCCCATTCCCGCCTGAGGCGCCTAAGTGTTTCAGCTTTGTTGAAACTGATCAGCGAAAATGTGTGGCACCTGTTAAATTGTTTTCCTGTGTTCGAGATTTGATTCCGTGGAACAGGGCTGGTTTTGCATGTCTTTCTCCAGTCTTGCCTTTTTAGGGAGGCTTGACAGACTTTGACGTACAAACCCGATTCATTGGTAATGATGATTAGATGGTGTTTCTGGGAAAGAATTGGCAAGTTTGCTAGAATCACACTCTTCCCAGAAGTAACCTGAAACTTTCAAAGTCCAATCTAAAGATCTGCTGATTTCCAAAGGGCATTCCCTGATCATAGTTTGAACTCTTTAGCATTGAAACTGGTGATATTTCTATTACGCAGTAATAAAGTGGTCTTATTTGATAAATATATCTGTTATGTACTGTTTGTAAAAATTATGTTTACATTGTATTTGTGTGAAGCAGATTTATCGGAAATCCCCTAATAGTTTTGTCTTGTTGTCAGTCAGATGGAGGGAGGAGTTCATACTGAAGCCATCACTCTTTTTTCCCCTGCAGCCGTCTGATGATGACACGGTTAGCCTCCACTCGCAGGTGTCGGAGACACCGCGGGACCAGACCCGGCCTGAGGCCTACGTGCTGAGTGCCAAGCACAATTCCAGTAAAAGAACACGGCAGCAGACACACACACATGAACATGACGAGACACACTGACTGGAAAGATAGTCGCCTAGGCAAACTTAGGCCAGCTCTCATCTTACTACCATGAAGTTGGGGGTGGGGGAGAGTGTCGCTCAGTGGATTTGGATGCTTATTGCTTATGATCGGAAGGTTGCGGGTTCAAATCCCATGGTCGGCGGAATGATTCCACTGTTGGGCCCTTGAGCATGGCCCTTAACCCCCGTTGCTCCAGGGATTGTCAGACACTGCTTTCTCAAAAAAATCTATGTCACTTTGGATAAATTTTCTGCTAAGTAAATATGATTTGAAAAGGTGTGTGTTCAGGTCCAAGCCCACAAACCCTGTATGACTAGCTTAGTGGCTGCTTCCGATAGCTGTAGAGATGGCCAAAGCAAAACAGGTGAAATGTCTTGTCTAAGCATACTATTCCCACTGTAAAAGCAGCAAAGTGCTAGTTCTTTGATAAAAGGCTACTGCTATGTACGATATACTTATGCCGATAAGCCGTCCATTTTCTCCTAACTGAATGGATGTATCCTAAGCAGCGTGTCTGGGAGTACAGTATCCTTCTTCCACTGAAATCTGATAATATTAATCGAGGAACAGTGTAGAAATGAAACTTGGTTTTGCGTAAACTGCCTTTGTTTCGTTGTGATCTGTGACCAGATTTCTGCCCCAATCATGATTACTCGTATCTTTGAATCCTTTTCATCTCCTTGGAAGCTCTACCCTCGTGTGCCAACTCACAGTCACCTTGGGAACGCTTACGTGTCGACTCCACTAATTTACGTTCCCAGAGAATTGAGTAGCAAACATGGGTGGCAACGTGGCTATGAATTTGTGTCTGGTGACGGACAGCTAAAATGGTTCCTTTTGCTGCTGCTGCTGCAAAAAAATGCATCCATGCTTCTCCATAGATCGGGAATCCAGCGACTTTGCAGATCTCATGGCAGAGGAGGAGCTGGCACTGACCGAGGGGGACGCGCAACACAACATCAGCTACGTGGCTTGCCTGAAGGTTAGGAGCCAACCTAGGCCATCTGTACTCCTGGGCAAATAACGCCAATGGAGTTAAGCAAAGTGACAGCTCTTGAGCCGGATGTGCAGAGATATAGTGAACTCTGAGGAGAGCACATTTATATTTCTAAGAGTAGCTTAGGAATAAGAAAGCAAAAGGCATTTAATGACCAAATCCTGTTGATATGTTAATAAGCAGTACCATAACAGTGTCAACAAAATTTAAGGGTAATGGACTATCGCAAGTTAAATCCCTTTATCTAGCACCATGGAAAGCAAAAAATGGTCAGAGTACCCTGCTGGGAGGAATTACATGGTAGGAATAATCAGACGGAAAAACTACAATGAAGTACCCAGAGCATGTTGACGATTTTCTGCTATGCGAGAACATTAATAACAGGCCACGGTTAGCGCTGAGACTTGGGGTTTCTTATTAAGATGAACCTTCTCCTTTTCCTTAGGAGCTTGAGAGGGTGCTTCAGAGTGAAGATGATGACCTTAAAGAAGAATTTGGGTGAGTGAGCTGCCCGTGTCCATGGTGGACACCAGTGTTTCTTCAGGCGCAGGGGATTGTTGGTGAATTTACCATTCCTCCATTTATAGTTCCGAGAAGGAGCAAGTTTCAGAAGATGAGGAGAAGGTGGAAGACCTTATGGAAATCACTGACCTAAGCAGCATGGCGGATGAGCTCCTAGAACAGGAGCAGCAGCACAGGTGTGTTCCTGAGGTCATCCTCACGCTCTCATGCTGACGTTCTTATTAATGTTTTAGCGTTAGCTGTACAAGCCAGAGCCTGTCAGTCCTGGTTCTCTCACTATCAGGAAATAAACATGAATTTACATCAGAGAATAATCAGTTTATCAGCAGGGCAACATTGCACTAAGATAAGATGGAAATTGTTGATTTCCATCTTTACAAAGAAAAATCCCAGTACAACAGCAATGGGCCACTGGCACATGAGCACAGATCACTGTTGATTTCCATCTTTACAAAGAAAAATCCCAGTACAACAGCAATGGGCCACTGGCACATGAGCATAGATCACTGTTGATTTCCATCTTTACAAAGAAAAATCCCAGTACAACAGCAATGGGCCACTGGCACATGAGCACAGATCACTGT
>JABFDZ020000002.1:2321760-2334542 GCA_019775955.2 Pollimyrus isidori
GAGGGGGAGTGGGGAGGGGGGGCAATCGTACTCGGGCGCGGTTCACAGCAACCGTGCCTAGTGTGAGTACACCCTTAATATATATGACCGGGTGAAATTTTATCTAATGTTCACTTGACCAAATATTAGAAGGGTGTTTCTACTCTTGAATGGGTAAATTTCTTCCAAACCCACATGTCTCATCTGAATTAATCAGCGCTAGCAGTAGTCTGACATTGCTTATTCTTTTCTAGATATATGTGGATCTGGTTATAGTGATCAACTACTTATATGGATCAAAAAGGTTGGGACAGAATCATTCCTGTACGAATGCTAGTTAAATAATTTGCCTATAGTAATGAAGTAGTCTGCTTACAGTATTCATTTTTGGTCTTTTCATAGAGAACATATGGGAAAAAATTATGATAATTCTTCTTTTTTTACTTGCCTACTTAGTCTTGCCTTAACCCGTCTGTTTCTGGCTAGCTACCCGAGGCTAATGCATTACTGTATGGACAGAAAACATGACAGGAAAAAGACAGTATTTTTCTCTCAATTAGGAATATAGACTCGTCAAAGTTTATGATAAACTCATGGAAATCGAACCACTGAGATGCAGCAGCGAAACTACAACAACCTATATTTAATGTACAATATTTTACTGTATTATATCATATTTGAATTACACATCATTCAGTAATTTAATCTGTGCAGTACTGTAATTTGAAAAACATATGAAACAGCTGTACTGTATTTTGAAATAGTCAGTAAAATTCAGTAAATAGTGATGCTGTCCGTTTTATTACCTTATATTCTTGTAATAAATATACAATTGCAATTAGAAGGTGGTCTGCCTGAGACATAAGGGAAAAAATGGTTATAATGATCATCCGCTTATAGTGATCAGTCTCACCCAAACAGGCGTGATCACTAGAATCAAGAGGTTTATTCATCACATACACAGTTGTACACATACAACATGTGGTGAAATGTAATGCTGGTTACTCCGAGCAGCTGTGCATGATAACAAATATAGAGAAAAAAATAAGGAAACATAATAGTATGATAAAAAAAATATATATGAAATGTTCAGCTGTCTATAATCGAAACATACAGTATACACTATATGCGGTTTCCACTGTATTGTATACCATATTCCACCTTACGCATGAGACCAGTGAAATTTAATGCTCTTCACCTCTTTATATATGGCGGCTTTTCGTCTTTGTATCAACTCTGTACAACGAATTATTCTGGAAGGCGTCTGTTGCATTTCACGGTTCGTGATATGACTGGGAAAATGGTTTTGTTCTATCTGACAGTCAAAAGTTTGTCTGTATTAATGCAGCATTTTGAGTGATATCATTGATGTTGAATATTATATTTATTTTGCAATAAGTCATATTGTACGCTTTAAAACCCATCAATGCTTGTTTTGAGCTCAAGAGGAGACTTTCATTTCCTAACAAAGATGCTGACTGTCATACAGTGTTATTTAGCAAATACACATAGTTTGGACAGATTTCTTGAAAGCCTCCTGAAAAATTCGCCTTATTGATTTAATTTATAATTTGATTACAATTATAATTTGATTTGATTTATATTTATATTATATTTACATTTATTTATATTTTCCCAATACACTGGCTTGCACTGCTCTTCCTCCATATTACTTCCCATCCATATTTATATTTATTTCAGGCTGATAGTCTTTCGTCTTTATTCAATTGTTTTCTATTTTTTGTTATAGTCTTTTTATTCTGTTTTTATTTATTATATTCAGTTTGTATGGTGTTTTAATTGTATATTTTGCTGCTCTTTTGTACTGCCCACTTTCTGCCGTGACAAAGAGAATTTCCCACTTGTGGGACTAATAAAGGATTATTTTATTTTATCTTATCTTAATTAATCCAATATCTTGCTGTACATCACCTTGACTATGCCACTCACATGGACAGCTAGTTGAAAATGAAAGACTCAAGAATAATAGAAAGGTCGTAGAAGTAAATGGCATTAAAATGTTGTGGAATAGTTTTATGGATTAACATAAACCTGGGAGGAAATCAGAAAAAAATAAAACGTCAACATACAGTTGTCCTCAGTGCGGCATGCAATGGCTAGGGGCGCCGTTCTATTTAGACAATTAAATGATAGTTTATTATTTGTCTAGAACTAGATGAAAACATTCAGGTAGCATGGAATATTTTCTGAAATAACTTTCAGTACGAATTGGTATTTTGAATGCAGTGTTACTTCCTTCATACGCCGAAAAGAGTACTTTACTGATATGTTGTTATGCACGCATACATACATATACAGTACTCAGTACGTACAATACAGGCACACTGTAAAGCGGCACCCCCCTGTGTTGAGAGCCGTAAATTGTACTCCATGCCGGGGCGGAGTTAAAGCAGCAACCATAGCCCGACGCGTACATGAAGTGTACCTCCATTATACGAAACGACACTGACACTTAACGAAAAAATCGTGACGCGTTTCGTCAAACCCTCATAATTATAGATTTTGCGTTTTCGTATTATTCATATTAGCGTTGCTGGGAGTTAAACTTAAAGGTAAAAAGACTAGCTGCATTAGCAGGTGAACTTAAATAATAGATTCGCATGGGCTTGTGATGTTTCTAGCGCCATGCACGGGGATCAGAAATAAGAAGGTGACCGAGGAGGGAGCATGGGCCGAGCTGAGCTTTCGGTGATCCCGCACGGCTCCGGTATAAATCAGTCTAGGGGAACCGGCCATTGGAGATGAGGCTGGGTGAAAGGCGGGGTTAATGCGCTCAATAGAGGCTGTTGATTCTCAGTAGGTGCTGGGCGATGCACCGACGGACACACGGCGAGCGCATGGAGACTCGGTAGTGGGTATAAATATTAAAAACCAGGGAAAGGAGGGGCCAGCAGTCATCCGTTTGCAGTTTGCGAGATGTCGACAGATTTTGCAACAGAGCCGAGAGCCCGGGAAATCGGGGTAGGGGTGGTTTGCCAGTATAATCCAGTTGATCTCTGACTCATGTGAAATTAAAAGTGAAATACTTATTTTTTTGGCGAGGAATCCCTTGCACGCAATCGGAGGCAAAGGTGCCCCTCGGTGGAATAGGAAATAAGACAAGTTCACGGCGCTATCTACAAAATATGCTAAAACTATTGCAAGTTGGGATCTTTAACCGCGTTTTTATGCATCGGTGTGGCGCTAGCTAAAGTGTTGTAGTTAGAACATTTAAACATATTAATTTCAGAGATATTTCCGGAATCTAGCTAAATTTGCTTATCGTTTTATTTTTTTATCTTTCACGAGCGTGTTAAAAACTGTAGTATAATTTAGCCTATGTAGACAGTATCAGAATTTGAGGTTGAAATACGCGAGGGATGCGCACCGAAAGCAGCAGTGCTGCGCCGGCTGCGGACGGCGGCGCAGACACGCTCGGACGCGGGGACACGGAGTCCAATGGTCAAGCGGAGCCGCGTAGGTGCGAGAGACCGCCTGGGGCAGGGGATCAATCGGCCGCCGCCGAAATGGACCCGACCGCACAGGAGCCCGCCAGTATGTCGGGGAAGCCAAATGATAGTAAGGGGGGGACGGGTAAAAGTAAAGACCACACCGTGCACCTCATCGAGGCGGGATGCGTGGACGGAACTCCGGCGTGTTCAAACTCCGGGACCCACGAAGCAGATCCAGGGGACGCCGGAGGCGGGTTTGCTCCGCCCGAGGGTGGCTTCGGCTGGCTTGTGGTCTTCGCGGCCACCTGGTGCAACGGCTCAATCTTCGGGATCCAGAACTCCTTCGGTATCCTGCACATGATGCTGGCGAAGGACCACGGAAGCGCGAGTGACGACGCCTCCCAGTTCAGAGTGGGTGAGTGCGGTGACACCTGTTGATGCTGCCGGCGGCGATGAGGACCCGCACGATACCGGCCTGATCCTTCACGCCGCGCGCATGGAAGTGCCGCCCAATATGCCCGTTAGACTTGCGTCTCCGTATATCCAATGCATTCAATAAAACTCCAATATTGTTATATTTGTGTTGATAAAGGGAATAAGAAGACATTAGACCCAAATTCCAGATAAACAACGCACTGATTATATATAATGCATATTGTATTACACAGTGATGAATTTCTTTTTATCAGTTCATCTCATGAGCGTCTTAGTGTATTATAGGCCCCCTGTTACATATAAATGATTCTCTGAATGTCTAACCATGTACTCCTCCTTTAACGGTTGTTACGTATTTTCGTCTCACTCTATTCCCAGACCCACTTATATATATATATATATAAAAAAGCCTACTACATGACAGAAATAATCGTTTGAACATTCCGGCTGCACCCCTCTGTTATTGTTTCCTAGAAATTATGCGTTAAATGCTGAGAACTTTTATGTGGACACAAACTGACCCAGTATTGTATTATACACGCAGAGACACCTGCCGCAAGCATGAGTTGGCATCATATTAGTTTTTATTGCGTTAGTTAACTAGTTTACGTTATTTCTTTCCTGCTGTCATGGCTATAACGTCCGTGGCAGTTTTCTGTTAATGCTGCAGCCGCTGGAATGAACTGCCGTGCTGAGAGTAACAATACCCGCTTTGTTTTTCGAATACAAGGTAAAGACTGACATTGCAGAGTTTAAAGTTGCATAGCAGCCACTTCCCTGTCATCTGCCTTCTGAATATCACCCATTCACTGATAGTGAACTTAGAGGGAACTTATTCTGTCTAAAATCTGCACTTGATTGCATTTATGTTGCATTATGTAATTATGGCCATTATTTTTCTATCATTGTTTGTGATCCTAATTCTGCACTGCACTGGGCTCTGACCAGTGGCCTGTAATACAAATTAAGGTAGTCTGGGCAAAACGTAGCAGAACGAATATGAGGTCCATTTAAAGTGTGGTACCTTAAATCCGACAAGTTACCCCGGTAAGCCAGTAACCTCGCTTCGTAGTACAGGCCACAGAAGCTCAAGACGTCAACTCTAGTGTTAATTTGTCACTTACAGACTTTTCATTCCTCAGTAAAATCAGGATAAGAGGTGAGGGGTGCCTGGTGAGGAGATTCTGCCACCAAGTTCAGTCGTTGTAAACACCGGCTATAACTCTGTTCCGTTGTATTATGTTGGATGGAGGATTCTGCTTTTCACCCAAATGAGTCTTTTATATCCAGCCTGGTGTTGGCTATCTCCTTTTGTCCCCTGCATTGAAGAATCCCGGTGCGGGTGACAGAAATCGGCATTAGAGGCTCTTGTTGTTCTTCCAAAGAGGGAAGAAATGGCCCCCTGGTGCATTCCATAGGGTTAAGTGGCTGGGTTGCCGCTCTCTGCTGTCTATGTGTACATGATTGAAAGGCCAAGGAACCAGTCATTCTTCATCACCTAGAACTTGTTTTTTTTTAATGAATTACCATCTAACTTAAGCTGAACTGTGCACACCTTAAAACAATTATGCTTGCTCATCATTTTCGATTCCTTTAAAGTGGCTGTTCAGTGGTTTGTCAGTGGGTCAACCAAGGAACCAAAGATGTGTCGTTTGCGGTGTTTATCCCCGTAACCACACTCTTGGAGGTTAATCTCTGAAAATGCATTCGCGCTTCTGTTGTCATGTACGCCTTATTGGTACTTGCCAAACTTCTCTGATAATCGGGACGTCAAACACAAAACTATAATATCATGAAGGAGATTTAGTTTCTTTAACAGTGGGTGTTGTTGTTTTTTTGCTTGTAATTTTAATGCCAGGTTGCGTTTTGGCCTTGTGTAGAGAATGTTAATCTCTGCAAGGGGATTCTGAGAGTTTACTCGCCACACAACATGTAGCTCAGCTGGTGGAGGTGCTGCAGTGAGGGAAATGCTTTTACAAGTGAAGAAAATTATCTTTTTTTTTTAATTAAGGCACAATTAAGTTGTGCATGAAACTGGTTGTCCGCTGATTTTGTTATGTGCAGTGATTCTTTTAGGATAGCAGGGGCAGCACGGTGATGTCGCGGTTAGCAGTGTCTCCTCACACCTCTGGGAACTCGGGTTCGAGTCTCTGCCAGGGTTCCATGTGTGCTGTTTGCATGTTCTCCCCAGGTTGTTGTGGGTTTGCTCTGGGTTCCCTGGTTCCGGCCCCGCCAGGTCCAAGACCATGCTGTGGCTAATCAGTGTCCCCAAGCTGAGTCATTCCCTGCCTTCCAGACAAATGCATAATAATAATTGTCCTGCATTTTATACATGCACTGTATCACCTGCTAAAATCGTTGTGGTTTTTTTTTTGGTATGAAGGTCTTTCAAGATGCTAATTCCGTGTGTTTTGGACTAAGCTGGTGGCATCTGATTCATTTTATGTTTTTCCCCATTTTCAGTGGAAGGATGGAGAATAAGGAGTGTAACAGCCTACATGCTGACCCAGCACATGTCTTTAAATGCTGAGACCCACAAGGAACAGGGATATCCTGTATTTTATTGTACAGCCCTGCTTGAATACTGTAGTTCACTGCCTGATACTAGCAATACACTGTCCAGGACTTGCAAGCACTCAGCCTGGTCAAGATGGTCTGTTGTCCACAGTGAGTGATGACATTCTAAAGTTATTTTTGCTTGTGTAAATATTTTTCCCTTTAGGTTTAATATATCACATGCCTACTGATTCCATTAAATAGGACACGAGTCTCTTACTCGTTGATGGTGAAACGTTATGGCATCATATTACACAAGGCCTTAAAATCCAGCCAGGCTTTTTATAGTGTTTGGTTTCAAAAATGGCTCATCCTGTTTCATTTCTAACCCTCGTCGATCAGTCTGATTTTTCTCTGGAGTCTGCCATAAGTAAGTCTTTAATTTAAAGTATCATAGAGAAATTATCCACATAATGCTTTATTTAATGGTTTGAAGATTGAGATTTTCCTTAGCAGTTGAAGCATTCTGTATAAAGGTTTTCCTTTCTTGTTTATGTGGAACTTTTATTTGAAAGGACATCCCAGCCGTGCAATCTGGCATGTCTCCTCTGATTGGTTGAGGACAGGTGCCTCAATCAGGGGTTAAGCAATAGGACCCTTCCTGTAACATTAAACAGTTGCGTTCAGATTACTAGACAATCGCATTAGCCTCCAAGTCCCTGCCCTTTAAAGCATCCCATTTTATAGTGCCTTCAATTCTGAAATGCATCTCTGAATTATCTTAACACTGGACTACTGGCATTAAATAATTCCCTTTTCCCACTGTGCATAGACAGGCATCAGACCTTGGTGAAGACCACTTCTTGTTTTTAAGGTCTGTAATGGCAGGTAATTCGGTGCATTTGGCGTTGTGAATTGAGGACTCCTGCTTCTCAAATTGACAAATATGATGCACCATATGCTGATGTACCTATTACATTTTAGTGATCAGTGTTGACGCATCACAGTGCACAACAATGAAATGTGTGATGTGATTTTAACGCATATATATATATATATATATAATATAATGAAGTGCAATAAAATATTTCCTCTCTGTTTTTACACTTATAGGGTTTCAGATACAATACAGAAGGCGGTGAACTGATTTGATGTTGTGACAAAAGGAGTAGAGATTGAGGCTTTTTTTTTGTTTAGTATTGATAGCTATAAGAATGAAGCTGTTGACACTTTGTCTATAGCATTTGAAATTAATATAATGTGCAGCAAAGACCCATAACTCAGAGACACAAGCATGATTTTGTTCAACACAGAGATAAAGTTACTAAACAGATTTACACAGAACCTAATTCAAGTGACACATTTTACAGGCTGGTTAACACAGTTATGGTAATTTGACTCGATAAACAAGAAAGGGATTTGCAGTATCTTATGGGGTTAACTGTTTAGGCACTGTGCAAAACAGCAGAAGGCTTAAGATTCAAAGGCTGATATGCATGCAGAATCCTGTAACAGTTTCCTGGGTAAGCAGTGGGTGAGTGGATGGATGGACGGATTGGTGAAAGGTTTTTATTTGAATATGAGGTATTTGCATTTTACTTTGGTCAAACCTGGTATTGGCAGATCGCAGCGTTACTGTTGGTAATGGTGAAGAATCTATCAAATCTGCGAATTTACTAGTAAAATAAAACATGCTGAGAGAAAAATACTCCAGTATTTAGTGCTTATGAGGAGTAAGTATGTATAATATTGTATGTATAATAAAATATGTGATTAGTTTCTGTGTTTTATTTTATACTGACTCCTGTTTTTGCCATTTGTAATACTCCTTAATGTATAGGATGGTGGTGTGCTTGGGAAAGTGTAATGGGGGGGGGGGGGGGACACACCAAAGAGGTCAAAGGTCAGAAGGAGGTACTGATTAAATATACTGACCTAAGGCCTTATTTATTAATTGTGTGTGTGTTTTTTTTTTTTGGCCCGGTACCCTCTGCAATAGCCACGTTTGCTGTGTTGAGTTTTAAGATACCTGTTTTGGGTTTGTCCGAGACCCAGGTGAGCGGTGGCAATTATGACATCACAGAAACTTGACGCGTGTCACCAACGAATAGCGTTGTGCGTTTTCTGCTGTTGTAGTCGCTTGTTGCGGTATTAGATCTGAAAGGACCCGGGATTGTGCGATGGCTTCCCGTGGCCGTCTAATCTTTGGCTTTTGGGGGCCAGGCGGCCTCGGCGTCAGAGCCTGTCACAGCGAATCCATCACTCGGGCAGCCCTGTGGCTGTAAGGCTGTCCTGGGAGGCCGCCTCCTCTCTGAAGCCGGCCGGGCCTAATGCCACTTGATGAGCTTCTCCTTGGTGCTCTATTAATGTCCGTGGCTCTGATTTGGGAACTTTCCAGTGCATCCCATAATCTGTTCTGACATGGCTGCCCACCGCTACTCGTCTGCCGAGATCATTTTTTTTTTTGTTAACGCGTTTTTTGCTGAAGCTTTCTACTTCGTTTTACTAATTTGTTTTTCTTCTGTATTTCAGAGTGATGTAATTTCTTTGTAGTTTTATCCGGGTGATTGAGGACCTGTCCACTTGAAAATAAGAGATGCTGTTTCGTCCCCCGTCTCGAACCCCGGTTTTGTGAGAGAGCTCCTCCGCAGCCACAGCTTCTGTCCCAGCTGTGCATGCCGTCTAACGGCCAGTCATTAATGTCAGAAAGGAAGTCGGTCTTGCTCAGGTGGTCGGACAGCCCGCAGGTTTAGTTCAATGTGTCATCGTTTGTAGTTCAATGATATCGCAAGACATGCATTTGTGGTTTGAAGGGGGAAAAAAAGTATGCTTTTAAAAACAGCTTAATATTAAATTACAGTAAAAGATTTATTGCTCCCTCAAATGCAAATCTACAGATGTTTTTAAAATGCTTTTTAAATAATAGTTATTCATGCATTGTTTTTATGGTCTCATGCTGCTTAAATGGGGTTTTGCTGTTCTGCAAGTTATTGTGTGTGTGTGTGTGTGTGTGTGTGTGTGTGTGTGTGTGTGTGTGTGTGTGGTCTATTTTATAGCCATGCATATATGTGAATTGCATTAAAATAACTGTATTTGCTTTTGTGCCAGTTTTTGAATGTCTCCTTCAATGCACCCTCAAATTTAATAATAATTGCTGATGGAAATCTTATATGGTAGGATTGTGTGTGTGTGTGTGTAGTCTTAAGTGGCTATAATATTATGTGACAAGTGCTTAAGCCATTTTAAATACTCTACTGAATGCTAGGGAAATGATTTTGTAACAAGATGTAAATGATGTGAATAAACCGATGCAGAAGGTTATTACTCAAGTTTCGTGCGATATCAGACTCTGCCCGGCAGACGGTCTTCAGGTTCAATGCAATTTGGGTCAAACTTGATATTCCCCACCTTCTGTAACCTGAGTCTGTGCCCTAACTCTCCATTCTTAGTGGTATGAAAGCTTTGTTTATTGAGCACAGGACCCACACTACAGTATGTACTTGCTAGCGGGGTTGGGCGAAGTAACATAAGTTAGAGGACTTGAGACGCTCATCTTGCTAATGAGTTGAACGGATTAATTTTATACATGAATGGACCTTTTGTCAATGGAAGCACTGAAGCATGCACTGTATTACATACCTATATTTAAAAGACTGTGTTCAGTTTACTAGGTTTATAGTAATATAGATGGAAAAACCATGTCAGGAATTAGTGGGGGACAGTCAGGGGAGCTGAAGCATTTTAGTGGGGGCGCTCCATGTGAGTTCTACATTAATTCAGCCTAATTCTGCGAGGAATGTTTAATTCCCCCTGGATTTAATGGAACAAAGCCTGTTCTTCTCCCGACCTCTTCACTCCTCCCGCTGCCCCTTGCCAACCCTGGCAGATGTGAACAAATTATCTTTTTTTTTTTTTGGGGGGGGGGGGGCTTCTGTTGAACCTGTTGCACTTGTGTACTGACTGTGACTGTTTGTTGACTGTTTGTCTGGACAAAGTGTGATTACCCGAGATGCATGTGTGTGACAGGGCTGTATCCCCAGGCCTCCGGGTTTATTCATACACCGGGAGGCCGGAACGCCGTCGACAGAGGGGTTATATGAAGGAAAGCAAACAGCTTTCAGACACACTGGTTAATGTTTTAGTGATCCGATCGACCTCTGCACCAGAATCGGGTCCTTGGTGTTTGGCAGAGCTCTTCAGCTCCCAGAGCATCAGCACTCCATACTTCCTAGACGCTAATTGTTTGTGCTTTTGGTCAATAGGACACTGAGGACATTCATTTTGCAAGCCACTTACACCAATGTTATGGTTGATGTATAAATAAAATACCCTTGAAACTATTAGCCTCAAATGGTAGAACTTAAAGCTTAGTTTTATCGTTAAACATATTGAACAAATGGAACCATCTGAATTTTAGTACTTATTCAAATATTAATATCATAATGTTGATGTTAAAGAATTTTGCTTCAAACAAGACCTATTTTTGCACTAAAATGGCACTAAAAGATGAGTTTTTAATCGTAAGTACATGTTGTGGGGAATTTAAACTTTAAATTGTCTTGCACAGCAACGTACTGTATGCTTAATCCACAGATGTGGTTATTTCTCTTTATGGGGTGTGACTCATGCACACACGATTCTTCCCCATCCCCTCTGTTCTCCATTCCTCTGCGTTTCCGCTTGTCCTTCTGCTGGGCTGTTTTCCATACAGTCTCTTCGGAGACGGGTCACACCCCTTGTACAGCAGCTGCGCGGCGCGCCGTTCCAGACAAGGCAGGATTCATTGTGCTTGGGTCTGACTAGAAGCATAGATGAGAAGAGTAAGAGAGAGAGAAGAAGGTAAATTTTGGAGAGCACAGTCTACCAAGTTACACCTGGATTCCTGAGTTTGTTTGGTTTGACTTGGAAGGAGATGACGCATCGCTGAGGGACTGCTAACCATACAAAAAGCCAGCTTTGTGTCAACAGCCGTATATCCTGATAGTGCCGGCGTTTTATGTGACGTCTCTCACATTTTGCTCCGATTTCGTTATTACACTCGGATATTAGCCATAGGCTTGCAGCCACTTTGCTTAGCTTGTAGGTAACTGGCATCGTGCCACAGTATACAAGCAAAGAGATTTCACTGAATCACAACAGGAAGCCATAGCTAATCTTTTTCAGGTTCACTGGTTATGAAATGGTTTGTTTTAGAGGGACTGTTTTTTTTTAATTATTTTAATAAAAAACCTAACCTTTGGCATGAAAAGTGGCACAAAAGTGGCTGGTGGAATCCTGGCAGAGTGAGGCCACCAACCATCTGTGCATCTTCTCACTCCACCTTGGTTTCCAGAAACCCTGTGTATTTCAAAGTCCTGTTTCTTCGTCTATGAGGAACACTTGCTATGTAGGGATATTAAATCTCCAAATGAATGTAGTTTTCGGAGCTGGGGTCACAGGATTTGCAGCTCTTATAGGCGCTGCAGAGCTGATCGCTATAGCCTGCTACTGTAAAGTGAAATCTGATTGCTGATGGTCCCTATCGATCGTGGCTCAAACTCAAAGTCATGACATCTCAAAGTAATGTCAGTGTATGATCTGGGTTTCGCATAGCAAACAGCACAGGTACCTTAAAACTCAGCACAGCAACAGCACCTGGTCGCAGGTATAAACCTTTAGAATTGTGGGCAAAATAAGTTTTTAGCATGTGAATCTGAACTGGGGCTCATGAGATACAGGGAGGGAGGTGACCCGTCTTGGTCCAGATCTGTGGTATCTATCCAGAAGGCCTCTTCTGGCGTGTAGTTAGCAGGTTTTCGCCAGTCTAGCAGCCTTTCCATGGTGCGTTGGGACTAAGGTGAGTCTCTTTTGGATATGCGAGTGGGGCATGGTGCAGGAGGCAGGGAAACAGAATTGTCACATCAGGAGACTTTCCCGGAATAATTCTTAGAGACGCTCACAGTGAAGACCTGGTCCCTGGTGGTGTCATTAAGTCACTGACGCCGCCTTCCCGTGCATGTATAGTTTTCTCCATATCTGTGCAAAAAGTCATGCAAAAACGACATGAAATGTGTGGAATGTGCTGGCGGGACATTGACGGCTGCGCCGTTTAGTCTCCTGTCCTCGTTGAGTATGGTACTGTGTAGGTTGTGTTCTGCCAGATGTCAGGGTCGCAGTGGATCCACCAAGTTGCAATTCAGACGCGCTTTGCGGTGTGTAAATATTCACCGGCAAAGTGAACCCTTCGTTTTTGGAGGCCAAGTTTCCTCATTTAAAAACAAACAAGTCCTTTGTCGGCCGCTTCTGAATCACGGTACTCGAAACCCCTTAGCTGACCCGCCACGTTCGGCCCGCCTGTGTTGGCGCTAGGGATGTTAACCGATGACCGTTTGACCGGTGGTTGACCGTATCAACGTTAACCGGTCAAAGTTGTCGGTAGTC
>JABFDZ020000002.1:2339886-2360075 GCA_019775955.2 Pollimyrus isidori
ATCTGCTGGATAAGTGGTTACAGGACAGATGGGTGGATGGACTTCGGGAGCCTTTCTAACCTCCTTCCCTTCTCGTGACAGATCTCTGGGCCTCCGCTACTTCACCTACGGGATCCTCTTCGGTTGTGGTTCCTCTTTTGCGTTCCAGCCCTCGCTGGTCATCCTGGGCCACTACTTCCGCCGCCGCCTGGGCCTGGCCAACGGCGTGGTGACTGCGGGGAGCAGCCTGTTCTCCATGGGCCTGCCCGTTCTGCTCAAGAAGGTGGTGGAGCCCCTGGGCCTCCAGCGGACGTTCCAGGTGCTCAGCATCTTCATGCTGATCCAGGCCCTGCTGGCGCTCACCTTCCGCCCGCTGCTGCCCAGCGGCGAACACGGCGCCTCACCCCAGGATGGCGGCGGCCGCTGGAGAGGGGGCCTCTCCCAGATGAGGAAGTACTTCAACCTGAGAGTGTTTCACATCACCACCTACAGGGTGTGGGCGTTCGGGGTGGCCACAGCCGTGCTGGGTTACTTCGTGCCCTACATTCACCTGGTGAGCCTCATGTGTGTTTCGTTTGTTCTGCAAAAGGTTTGATGAAAGCAAACAAATTATGTCCCAGCTTGTCTGTTTGTTTGCCGGTGTGTGTTCAATGCAAAAAACTCCCACATAGAGAGAAAAAAGCACTCTGGGGGTCATGCCTGCCCACCCCACCCCCCCAGCCATGCTAACACAGAAAGAAAGAGTGGGCTTGCTTGCTAAAAGTAAGGTCTAAACTGTGATCGAGGTTAAAGCCAAAGTCCATCAATCAGTACGTTTACATGCACACTGAATACATCAAATTATTGTGTTAGTCCAATTAAAACCGCACTTGATACATGTAAATGTGTTGGTATTCGATTTAGTGAGATGACAGTTAGACTAAGTCAAAGTCTAAGACACCCACATAGTGCGATTGGGAGTCGATTCACTCCTGCATGTATACGTTTCACTAGACTCAAAGTGGCCTTTGCGTTCTGCACGTGCTCCCCGTTGGGCTTTGGCCCGGAAGTACACAGAAGAAGCTTGGAGCATAGCAGAGGTTACGAAAAATACAGCGCTGTAAACTGTCCAATTCACTGCTCGTCTGAAGGGTGCTTTTCCACCGCACCTGGTACAGCACTTTTGGTACTTCCAGAAGGTACTAAAAATATGGTGCTAGAGGGTGTTGGTTTTACGCTACTGTAAAAACTGTTACCAGCAGAGAATAACATCATAACGCGAGGTAGGTTATTTTGTACCAAATTTGAAAAATGGTCGTAGTATAGTATAGAGCTGAACGAAGTGCGATATTAATACCAACATCACATGTTATGCACATCCGATTCTTACATGGCTAGTCAGCTCGATTTATTATCAGGCTTTTTCCTTCAAATGGGTATGAACATTATAGTGCAGGGAGTCTCACAAAAACATTTTTTACTTTGTCATAGGTTAAAAAAAAAAAATCTTAGCAAGTTTTGCACTTTTAATGATTATTCAATTTCAGAATTTCCTATGTCTGGAAATCACAGTTTACCTCCACTGTTTTTGCATGACCCCTGCATGCGTTCTCCGAGACAATCATAATCATTTTCATCCTTGCTGTTTAAATCACTCCTAGACAGGTTAGTGAGAAATTTATATTAAACTGTCTTTTTTTTCATAAATACTCCAATATTCATTACAACAAAATCATTGCAATATTTGGGAAAAAAATTCCAGTATTGTGCTGTCATAGTATATTATACAGAATACTTTATTTCTTATGCTATCCTGATATTGTTGTATCTGTTCTTCTTACCAGATCGCAATCAAAGCTTACGTCACTTAGTTTGTCCACGTCTTCATTATTATTACATGTATTATCTTTCTACGTCTGTGACGTACAGTAGTAGGTCAACAAGTTGAATGGTTGTTACAGTCCGTAAGTCACGTCTATGGTGTCACCCTTCTGTAAGACTTAACCTGGACTCTGGCTCAGATGCTGTCCACCCCGGGCACCATCCGGGCATGTGGAAAGAAAGGCAGAGAGCATGGGGCGGTCATGACATGCATAGACATGTTAATTCACAAGCATAGATAAAAATGGGATATACAGCAGCACCCGCAGCCATAGTTACAGTATGTTATGTGTTAAGTTGCAGGTAAGCTAAACTGAAGTAATAGGTCTTCATATATCTAACTGTCTATCTGTAAATCAAGATGTCTGCTGTATATCTCTGTCTAGATGTCTATATCTACCCCTTTCTGTAAATCTAGCTGGCTCTCTGTCTGCATATCTAGTTGACTTTGTCTGTCTGTCTAGCTGAATGTCTGTCTAGCTAGCATCCTGTTGTTTAATGTGCTCTTTGTGTAGACCTACTGAAATATCTAAAGCAAACCCCGCAGAGTTAATGTATTTCTGAATTTTGATGCTGAGTGAAGCTTGTGATCGAAAATATTAGCTTTATTACATATGAAGCTAATTTACTAAATATAGGTATAGCACACACTTTATAGTAATGTGTGTAATGTCATTGTACTATAATTTTCTCTAATGGTAAAATTAGCAGTATTTTTGATGATCAATATTTCATCAGTGCATTTCGTAAATGGCCATTGCAGTGTCACTTTCTGATTAAATGCTTCAGTGGCAGTAGGTAGTTGGATGGATTTTTAAAATAATAATGTTATGTAATGTTACGTAACGTGCAAACGTGGAGGAAGCCAGACTTGCCCCTGCTGTTGGATCCGGTTGTGGGTAGAGAAATGTACGCAAGTCGTGCGGTCCCCTTCCCCACGCTGGGGGTCTTTATTGACCATGGTCAAACTGAGACATCAAGGTGCCCATCTGCTAATATCTCCATGCCCTTCTCTTCAAATTTGTACAAAACTAGAAGCCCGTTCCTGATGTTTCTCGCGCTGTCCTGTTTTTTCTGGCTGCCGGCCAGACGTAAACAAAACCCCGGCTTTTGTTAGCCATGTGACCGAGTTATTAAGTCAGAGGCCACGGCACGGAGAGGGGCTCGCTGATACGATCGGGCCACACAGGAAACGCCACACTCAATATATGCTCAAAATATCGGGCCCCGAGGCCATTGATGTTAGCTGCCTCGCCGAACTTCTCAAAGCAGAGAAAATATTTAACTTCGGTTGTAAGCCGTGGGTCAGGAAATAGTGCTGAGCGGATGGTTTAACAGTTATTTGGGTGGGATTGGAAAAAAGCCATTCAAGTTGTAGGTTTCCGCTTCCACTGTTTTTCTTGCAGCTCTTTGAAGGTAGAAGAGGTGAAAGGTCACGCAGAATGCTGCTGGGAAGAGGAATAAACAGCAGGTCCAAGTGAGATGACGTGAGGAAATAGTAGCCATGCCTGAGTCTCCGTGGGCCCTGACAGAGCTTGTTTTGCCTTTTATCTGATAGATGAACTTCGTAAAGGAGCAGTTCAAAGAGACTGACAAGGAGTGGATCCTGCTGGTTTGCATCGGGGCGTCTTCCGGGGTGGGCCGGCTGGTCTCTGGCAGAGTCGGAGACCTCATTCCTGGCCTCAAGAAGATCTACATGCAGGTAAGAGTGTCAGCTGATAGTCAGGGGTCTGGGTGCTGTGTGCGGACAGGGGTTCACTCCACACAGCTAGGAGAACTCAAACTGGGATGAATTAGTGATACCAAAAACCAAATGAGGTCAGACTAGTATGAAATCATGTTAGTGATTAAAGTCTAGAATGACTGTCTCAATTACCATTTATTATTAAAAATCATTATTTGTTGCTAAATCCAGAGTGTAGAGACAGAAATAGCTTGCCTAGACTTAGGGGGCGACTAGACGTCAAAAGATGAGATGTATGGTGATTCATTTCAGCTGGAGGTTTTTTTTTTAAAAAAAATAAAAATCAGGCTTGCTTTGCTGGCTACCTCGCGAAAGGCCTTTCTAGAGAAGCTCAGGGGTTACCCCCACGGATCTGAGCGGGCCCCAAGATCGTAAACAAATTACGTAAGATGGTGGGGAGGCCCCATGGCCCAGGGGAACAGCCAACCGCGGAATAACAAGGGTGGGGAGAGATTTACCGCCGGTTGATTGGGGTTTGGGCCGGCAGAAAGGAAGGCGTTTTGTTCCAAACAGGGCGCAGAGCTTCCTTCAGCTTTCCGTCCTGCCCGGCCCCTTCTGCCACCCCCACTGATGTCATTTTCTAGTTATGGAACCTATAGGCCGACTGGTAAAGCTTCTGTCCGAAAGTTTAACACTCCCTGGATGAATTCAACTGGAGTGATATGTCTAGCTATCTACAAGTCACTTTTGATTCACCTGTGATCAGCTATACAAGTTTAAATGCACAAGTCTGAACATGCAATTGTACCTTTTCTTTATGTACTTGCCAAGTGTTTTCCTCCAAAGAGATTATGTTCAGACTAAGCTCTGGTACAATAATTTGAGTGTAAGTCTTGTGAAAAGCTGATATTTGAAGATGCTTGCTAATATGGGAGAGTCAGGATAGAACACTGCCACAGTGGGCTGCACTGTCGTGTCACAGCTCCGGGGTGTGTGTGTGTGTGTGTGTGTGTGTGTGTGTGTGTGTGTGTGTGTGTGTGTGTGTGTGTGTGTGTGTGTGTGTGTGCTTGCGCGCGCGCACAGGTTGCATGTTCACCCCATGTTGTGCGGTTCCCTCTGGGTACTCTGGTTCCCTCCTGCATTCCAATGAGGGCTTGGGTCAGCAGATGAAAGAGAACTGGAAGAGGAACAATGCAGTACATAACATATATTTATAAGTGACTGCAAGACCCTACAAGCGTGTAGCAGAGTTCAGGTCCAGAAAGTAAAAATCTCGACCAAAGTTTTGTTTCAACAAGTTTATTCTGAGACACTTCAAACTCAGTTGGCTGGTTGAAACAAACTCTTGGTGTGGAAGTCGGCTCTCGGGGCTTGAACTCTGATTCAGAAGATTGAGGCTAAAATATGGAGTGAAGAGATGAGTTTCAAAGAGAAAAGGGATTCTGAACTCTGGGAGGATCTCAGGCAAGCTTACATGGGACTTAAATCTGACTCTGAGGCCTGGATGAACGTAGTGACTTTGAAGGGACGTAGGGGTTGATGGGGTCTTGCCAATTAGGGGTGTAAATCATAAGCTTTGCCACAGTACGATTCAATTTTGATTTTGCAAGGTAAGGATTTGATATCTGCTGATATTGTATTGCAGTAACATTTGAAATGCGATTTGCTTTGATTCAGTGATACATGATTGATAATTTTATTACAGTGAAACAAGCTGATATTGGTGGAAATTCACTTTAATTCTGAAAGACTTAAATATTTCATTTTTTCATTTCGACGAAAGAATGATCGAGGAAAAAAAACTATAGAAAGTGCTTCAAAATATGCATAAGACATTCTGTCTTGTGTTAGTATTTTAACACCGACAAACAATTTCTGTATGTATAATTTGCTCTGAAAATGGAGGACCTTAGATGTACTGAGCTACATAATTTACTGTAAGGTATTAGTCTCTGTTCTGCTAAGGTGATTCTCCAGATGCCTTTGTGTGGCTATTTTTTCCCCAGCAATGTTTGTTTAATTGAGTTGATTAAAATCATATTGCAGCCTTGACAATTAGTACGCCGAATAGAACCGATGAATCGTTCCAGCCCCGTCGTTGCTATGGTAGCGTCGCTCCCTTGTTATAGGAGCCTGGCTGTTTCTTTTCGATAGGAACCGCAGAAGCCTAAAGGTCCCGGGAAGCCGGTATGACCCCCGCACCCCCCGCTTGCTGTGTCTCTCCCAAGGTAGCCTCCTTCATGGTGCTGGGCCTGATGTCGGCGATGATCCCGCAGTGCCGTGTCTTTGAAGGCTTGGTGGTCGTCTGCCTCCTACTGGGCCTGTTTGACGGCTGCTTCATCACCACCATGGCGCCTATTGCCTTCGAGCTGGTGGGACCCATGCAGGCCTCCCAGGCCATTGGCTACCTCCTGGGGCTCATGGCAGTGCCCATGACGGCCGGACCTCCCATCGCCGGTCAGTACCACCTCACCGCATCGCTTTGGCACGTCTGGCTTTCATGCATCTGTAACCCCTCAGTCTAACTCCATCGCTGTTTGACGATGCAAGCAGCCCAAGGTGATTTTTGTACATTATTTATTTTATCAATAGGATATTCTTGCCGTGCTTACTGTATGGGTTTTGGTCTCATCTTGGAACTCTGCTGATTATTATGAGCATAATTTGCATCTTGTGTGTCGCTGTCCTTTCATCTTCATTCACATTAACATCCATTAAGTTGGTAACATCCAGTAAGTTGGTGACACAATGTCAGCTCAAGTCTCTTGGGTACAGCGTAGCGCTGTTTCTTGCTTTTGGGAGTTTTAAAATTTGTTCTGAGGGCGGAAGGAAAAATGATTCTGAGAGGAGACTGTAGAGTAGGCGGGTCTGAGCATCATGCAGAGGCGAGACCAAACAACCAGATGTTTTGAGCTCGCCTCCTCATGTTGCCTGGACCCACCACCTCTACAGTCTGATTATCTCCGTGAACCATTTTTCCTTCTGCCCTCAGAACATTTTCATGTAAGTAAAACTCCCATCAGCGACTGTGGTTGCCTTTTTGTAATAGGGGCGGACTCACACCTGGCCTGGTCGCCTTGTTCCAAGCCCAAACCCGATTGTTCCCGTCCCCTGCTGGTCTGTGCTCACGTTGCACCTTCCAGGACCGAGTACGTTTTTACCATCACCTTGTCATTTCTTGTGTTGAAGCAAACATACAAAGAATTACGCTATCGCACAGCGTAATGGTTCCTGATTAATATCCGTATGTTTTGGAATGGATTTCTCTAGTATGTAACACTTTTTATTTTGTGCATTTTTTGTTGCATCCAGTTCTTGGATACTCTCTTCCGCCCAAACTTCCTGTGAACCGCACCTCTGCCGTGGACCAAAGTGATCCCTTACCCACATGTCTGTTGTATGCATGCCACTGCCCCATCTGTACGATTCACTCTCTTTCACGGTTTAGTTTTGCAGAAAAAAAAAAATGCCGTGATCTCTGCAGCCTACCCGGTAATTTCTTTCCAGGTGCAGATCATGTATGGTTGTACATGTGTGCCTCAGTCATACCAATCGTCATGTCTGTGTTCCATGCTCGGACACAGTTAGCACTCACTCTGGGTGCGTACTGTGCTCGAGGACGACTAACTGTGTCCGGGCCGACCTCATCAAACAGACTCGGTATGATGCGATCACTCCGGTAGACAAACTGGACCTTGGGGGTCAATCATGCTTGGGAACAGTACAGATCACCTAGCGTGTACACAAGTCAGTCATAGTCCACAGCTGGAAAGGAGGGCTCTGTGAAGTGTCCTGAGGGAAGGCATGATGAGTCGAAGCTTGCATTCCTGCAGACTAAAAGCTTTTACCAAGCAGGATGCCGTTAGCAGTCCACGGTGCCTTGGGAGCTGCGCATGCAGACATCTGTATCCGTTCAGGTGCTAGAAACCGCGGCCCAGGATGGTCCTATGAGTCAGTGGTACGACTCTGCCAAATTCACGCTCGCTAAAACGGAATGTAAACTGCAGTCAAACATTAAAAATAGGAAGTACGGACGCAACGGTGACTGCATCAGTGTTTAATTGCTCGTAAACGATTTATGAGAGATTTCCACTGGCTATCTCAGGTAATGGAGAAATAGGACGCGTCTCCCATATGTGGATCAGTGATGTTTATATCATCATGTAAAGACTGATGATAATAAATATGGTGCATTAGCATCTTCAACATAATCACATCACCGTGTCCCCATAATGCACTCTGTACTCGTGTCTGGACAGGCAGTGTTTTTTTTTTTTGTTTGTTTTTTTTTCTGGATTGGTCATCCCTGAAAAAGCAGCCAGCCTTGACGTTCTGAAGATGCCCAGGGGATTGAGGCCCGAGCGCACATGCTATCACGCTTACGTACTTCAAACTTCAGAAGGGGAACAGCTTGTAACAGCTTGTCTTGGCTTTGCGAACCTGTAGATCGTTAGCCTGTACACTGAATTTACGGGCTAAAAATGCACAAAGCATAAGGGTTAGGGTGGGGCGAGCGGTTAGGGTGATGAAGGGATAGAAGAAATGTCTTTTCCGTGGTGATTTTGAGTGTTCTCTGATTCTCTCAGACATGTACAAAAATTAGATGCTCGCAGGAGAAACCGGGTGTTGGCAGTGGGACATGAGTCCTATTTCACGCCCCCCCCCCCCCCTTCTGCACCCTCCCACAATAGGACTTTTCAGTTAGCCCACTCATAACTCAAAGAGCAGCCATTTCTAACTGAGTACACTGGGTTAATGTTCCTCAATGGGATGTAATCATTGCCAGTCTGCAAGTTTCTCTACAGCCGTGCTCTCCGACTCTGGTGAGCTCCCAAATTGCAGCGGTATATTTCTGCATATTCAAGTGAGTTGAAGTGTCGCGATGAACAAGACATGTCTGAAATGAACTGTTGACTTGAGATTGACCAGTTCTACTTCAGTGAAGTGTAGACAAGTTAAGTGTCCATTTTGCTTGTTCGGTTAACTTCTACGGCAGAATCAGGGCAGCTACTTGCTAATTGGTGGTAATAAGCAAAATGGAGTATACCGAAATTAATTCTGCAGTAGTATTGCTGTTAACATGCGTTGCGTCATGGAAACGTATACATAAACGAAGGCTGGGATGCAGTGTGGTAATCTCTACCTACTTATGTCCAGCACTGGGAAGTACTGCTGTGAAATACCCAAATAAACATTACTATACTCACTGATGATATTTATATTTGTAGGATGTTTTGTTATGACAAACCTAAACTGTGAAACATCTTGACCACTGATGTGTTTAATAATTTCTTCATCATGGTCCGGTGTATATTTTTAGTGAAAAGGTCACACCTGGCTCTAAGTTAGGACTCGGTGCCCATAATTAGAAAGCCACCTGTTCCGATCCCATTACCACTAGAGTGGTGACCTCAGCCGCTCCGGGAACCGGGACTGGTTTCTCAGTTGTGCCTCACTTCGGGTCAAGGCATCGTCTTCCGATTTTCACATTATTTGTACTTAACTTACTGATCAAACACTTTTTATCCAAAGTAGCTTGCACTAGAAGGAGGGGTTTTGATTCATGTGTGCTCCTGGGCATTTGAACCAATGACCTTCGCAGTGTTAGCACAGTGCTAGCACAGTGCTCTACTTGCTGAGCTATAAAAGTTGGTTACGTCCCTGCACATTGCAGTGAACATTAATGTGAAAGCATAGCATAGTATCACTTGTTACATATTTACATCATATTCGTTCGTTGTTGTTATTTATTGTTTTTTATTTATTATTATTATTATAATTCCATTGTCTGAAAAGAGCATCAGTGTGTTTTTTTATGATCCATTTTGTGACAGAATAGCGAGCAAAAGTTCAAATAAAGAACGACAGAAAATAACAAATGGGTCGGATCACTCATTAATTTACGAATGAGGTTGCAATCTATTTACCAAGGGATTTGAGAAACAATCAACAAATGATCTTGAGTATGATATGGCAAACTACTTAATGCCATGAAGCTTTCTGGAATTTCCCTTTCCTAAAAATTTCCCTAAAGTTATCTAATGAAAAATCGTTGCATTTTGAGTTGTTACATAATTGCGGTGTTATTACATAATTGCGGTGTTATTACATAATATGTTACAAGCATTGTTGATTAGTATCAATTTTTTTTTCTGGTGTTCTTCCTGCCTCAGGACTCCTCCATGACCATTTTAAGAATTACCATGTGGCATTTTACCTTGCTGGAGTCCCACCCATGGTGGGGGCGCTTGTGCTGTTCTTCGTTCCCCTCATCCACCTGCGGCTGCAGAGGGCTCAGAACAGCTCGGATGCGGACCAGATCTCGGACAAGATGTTGTCAAATCCCAGTAACTGCGCCAACGGGGACATGCTGCCTGGCTTCACCGACGTGGAGACACACATCTGAACCAGGTCGCCATGGAAAGGTGGGCGGACCGTGGGACTTCACCTTTTAACCTTTGACCCTTGCCATTAGAATCTGAATTCATGCTATAGAGAGTAGGTCCAGTTGTGAAATTTCCCAAAGCTGACATGCAACGACGTGTTCTTGGTGTTTTAAACATTTTGTTCCTCGGTTAGTCTGGGAAGCATTTTTGACACCGATTTAGATAAACCTTATTTTAAGATGCAGTCTCTTACAATGTGCAGTTGTAGTTAAGATAAAAATTTACACAAAATGGCTTGTCCGGCAGTTACTAGAAGTTGTGCTTTTTGCTTATTAATTTGTAAGATATCTGTTCTAATATGCAGACCTTTGCTTATATTTCTTGTGTGTTTTCATTGCAGATAGTGTATGATTTTAAGAAAAAAGACTCGATGAGTGTTAAAGATTTATATCTATTCTGTCGATCTTCTGTTGGATTCTTATATGCTATGCACATTATGTAGGGGACCCTGGGGGTAGTCTGTGAATGGGGTGTGTTTGATAGGATATACTAATCCTCCTGCGTCACTGATGTTTAGCAAACAAAGTCAATAATTTTACTTTAAAAGGAAAAAATGACCCCTCCCCCCCTTTTACTTTTCTACATTTTATAAAAATTCTAATTGGAAAAAAAAATCAACTTGTCCTCAGTCTCCTCTACGACTCCTTGGAAGGTCTTTGGCTTGCTCTATATATATCATCCATTCCTCGATTTCAATGAGCCTAAAGGGGTTGGTGGAGTTGGTGGTAATTCATACAACAGTAGAAACAATTTGTGGCTGATAGGAATTCTAGTTATTGTCTCGGTGTAATATTGACTTTATCATTGTTGTTATAGAAATGTTAATAGCCGTAAACAGTTGAAGTGAAATATATCTAGGTTGGTATGGTACTCAGTCTATGGCTGCATGACGCTAGGAACATTTCAGATATTTCTTTGGGAATTTTATGTAATGAATATTGTGATATTTATAAAACAAAAAGAAGCTGAAAATGTACCCAAAATTAACTACAGCCAAAATGGAACTTTGAATCACCCAATACAGTCTGTCAAATAAGTTGGAAGAACTACGTTTTGGTGGCACTTCTCCTTATCATTCAGTTTGGGAAATTTCTCATGAAGCCCCAGGCCCTTTGAGTGAGTCCAACAGCATGGACGAAAATGATTATGATTGGCTTGCAAAGCACACGCAGGGCTCAGGGTAACGCAGTGGAGGTAAACTTCACATTGATTTTTAACATTTACTGGATAAAGAACCACGTTGCTTGCTAAGTTTTCCTGTGACTGAGTAACTTATCGATGATCCCAACTAGGCTTGGATGGTATTATTCTAACATGATACACTGCTGTGTTTTGAATCTTTGGGGGGGGAAAAAAAATTCTATCCCCGAGGTTTCAAAATGCAAAAACAGGGCTGCTTATGAAAGCACTGTCAAAATGCAATATCTCCCGGCATATCTGGGCAATATGAAAAATTAGATGCCTCTCAAGTCGGTCTCGACCCAGCTGACTATCAGGGGTGCTTGCGATTATGATTGAATGGCCAGTACATAAGATGTCGAAGTTAGCATCATGCGTCCTGTTAACCAGTCAAACAGGTACCAAAGTTAACAGGCTTACTGCATGTACCTAATCAAAACCCTCTTTTCCTACCTCCCCCCTACCCCCCACAGGAATCCTGCTAACCCCCCCGACACATTCTAGACCCCTCCGTGTGGAATCAAGGCTCTACCCACCGTACTACGCATGCTTTCAAATATCCTCGTTTGGAAGACCTTGGCGGCGAAGCCACCGCTCGATCATATGACCTTGTTCCCCTCATAGCCCACTAAACCTCATTGGACCTTGCATTGCAAAGAACTCCGAGGGCACTGCGGTGCACAGTCTACCCTCACCAGCTGCTGTTTATGGAGATGGGCAGGGGTCACACTGGTGTGGGTGGAAGCCTGGGGGCCATTGGTGAAGGCCGATGGTGGTCTCTGGACTCCAGAGGAATACGACAACAACTAAAGTCGTGTTCCATGTAAAGTTTGACTTTTCTGACACACTTCTGTTATGCATCTGCTTCTTCACATGATTTATTGCAGCTCTTTAATTGGCATCTCCGTTATAGTGGTTAATTTCCTATGTGTGCTTCTGTGTGATTTTTGTGTAGCTTTTAACTGAGATCCATGTTTAGGAAGGGAGTATGAATGGAAACAAACAAAATGACCTAATCCCAGCACAAGAATGCTTCCAGCTCGATTGAGTCTGTGTCATTTGGTTGTACGGAATTATTGGGTTGATTTCAAGGCTTTTTCGCACTTTAAAAAAAGTATGTGTGTGTATTTTAGGCCAATTTTGTGGTATTCAGGGGTAAATTTATACAGACTTTTTTGGCATTGCAGATTTTGTAAGAATATAAGAGGGTTTTTACTTTAAATTTGCAAATTATGTCTTGTGAAATGAAGCATGGTATGTTCTGAAATGGTTCAGATTTTGAAAGGATCTTAATGAAAATGAGAATGAAGACCCCCCCCCAAATGTAATAACAAATTATCAATGGAGTAATAGTCTGGAAAACTGAACGTTTTTGAGGTTATATGTAACTATGTAACACTTTGATTGTATGTTGTCCCCTGTATGTGGGCATTATGCATATGTTAGGTGTATGCAGAACTTTGCAATACTTAGTTACTGAAGTAAGATGGGTTATTGGGCGTCCCCTTAGTGTCACGTAATCCCAGAGATGCGCCCCCTTGGAGGTTGTGTTGTGACAAGCAGAAACCGGCAAGTTCATTTTTTAATCAACAGTTAGCATTCTTAATTAGACCCAATCTCCCAGCAGAAGCTTAACCTCAGGCTTGGTTGAGACTTAATTAATGTCCTACAGATGATTGCTTAGGGACGGCTGAAATTGTTTCTGATATAGTGATTTAGAAGCAAGGTCAGCTGACTTATCCGGCTTTTTGTGTGTGTGTGTGTGTGTGTGTGTGTGTGTGTGTGTGTGTGTGTCAGTTAAAGGATGATTCGTAGTCTATCGTTCTGGGTCGTGAGGAGTTTAAGGAGGTTTTATGTTTCACACCATGGAGATTCTGGGGGAGCTCTGGAGATGGGCAGTGTTATTGTCTGCAGTGCAGTCTTGCCGGCCGGAATACGCGGAGCGCTCTGTTTAGAACTGTCACATCAGCTCGGGGCTGCAGTTAGTGAGAGGACCTTCCATTCTGTCCATCTTGCACTGATGCGTTAAAGTTCTTCAGGTCTCCTCTTGGCACCAGGCATTCTGTTTGCCACAAGCACCTCTGCCTACAGATTGTCCTAAAGGAACGGTCTGAATAGACCGCAAGTTCGCCGCAGTATGGTTTCTGTCTTCTGTATTTATCATTTATTTTTTGGACTACGAGAGGAGATTTCAGCAGATAAAGCAATTTGGTTATGACCATACCTAAGGGAGAAGCTACTGGAATGCCGAATGTACCGCATGAGAGCTGCTGGTGTAACTGGTTTGGTAGTACAACACCTTCAGTGCCCCTGCCTTACACTTAGGCTTACTTCTGTATGGACATCTTTATGTTGTCTTGTTTTTTTTTTTTGCATGAATGGGTGTCTCATGCGTAAGAGAGAATGTTTATATGTGTCCCAGTACTTTGAGAATGTGCTCCTCTGACTATTATCTTATTCACAATGCTTTGTTTTCTGGGCGTCGCTTTCCTCCCTGGCTGTATTTATATAAGGGGGGAAACTGGACAGCGGCGTCTGGCTTGCGGCTCAGTCCGGCAGCAGAGCTGGATATCGCTCGGGATTCAGCTCGCCATTAGGCATTCTGTTACCCTTTTTCCGATTCCTTTTTGTGCCGTCTTCAGCGGACGTTACCTGTTGAAAAACTGCAGTCATAGACTGGTGTATATTGAGAATCTAGCCTTAATGTTGGCAGTTTTGCTTTTCTCTCTCTTTTTTTTGGTGTAATTTATGGTCACGTGACCCTGCTCATTTCAAGGTGAGATTGTTCAGGGACACTTAGTTACTAAGGAGTGTTAGGAGTTAGTAAGTAGATGATGTAATGGTCCTGTGAATGTTTGATCGAGGGATGAACACATACCTCAGTGATATTGTGAATGCTGGTTAGTCACACGATTGTCAAAATCAGCACAGAGCAGTAGATTGTGAGTCAAGAAGTTGCTGATGTGACCAAAAGGTTGCAAGTTATAGCGAGAGGGGTGTCCCTGGGCTTCGTACCCTAGATCAAGGTAGCTCAACTGAAATTTTGTAGCAATTCATAATGTGATAATGTAGTAAATGTGTTAGGGGCTCATAGTGTAACCCTTTAATATTTGGGGAAAAATTCATTACATTATTAAGTGGGGAATTTTTATTACATCAGAAGTTAAATATGAATTACTACATTTTGACTATCATTTTATTGCATTATGAGTCACTACAAACAAAACAGGTAAACGGTTAAACTGAAGGCAGCGGTGGGTTGCCACTAATAAAACCTCAGTGCTTGTTTAGTATATAGCTGTGTCAATAAAGATGGGTAATGTTAGGTCATTTGTACTTCTGTGAAGAGATGGTGCTTTCAGTGTCACTGTCACTCAAACTGTTGTTCAGGTCCATTCTAGTGGTACGGTTCTGCTACTTTCTATCATCAAGGAAAACGCCGTGTTTTAATCTTTTGTTTACAGGTGAAAAAATTGGTTCTAGGCACCTTGTTTGAATGCTTCTTTGCATGACAGCAATTAATGTGGCTTTGCAATGTATTGCAACGTTAAACAGAGACTGGCGTCTAAACGCGCGGTTATGATGTGGTGATGTGTATCTGAGGTCTTCAGAATTGTGCTCCTCGTCCAATTTCATTCATTTTCTTTCATAGATAATGAGAGAAGACAGTTAGCCAAAGGGTGTTTGGCAGTGGGGACTCCCTGGAGAGAGATTTTACTGTAGTGTCATTTTAAACATATAGGGTTTAACCCACTAATGCTGCACTTTAGATGCGCTTAAAATTTTTTGATAGACTTTTCTCATGAAGTAATTTAGATATGAACAAATGTACAGTATATTGAGGGATACACAGTTTTTGCACTACAGTAACAAATTATATAACAAAAATAGGGGGGGGGGGATTTTCAAATGCATTTTGGCATTATCCATGCCAAGAACTGCGGTTCAGTTCTGGAGAATCGTTGAATGCTTCAGTGGAACTTGGAACCTAAACCTACCCCTACATCTTTGCATTCTGTCTTTTTACGTGCTATTGGAACATGGAGGGCACTGCTTCATGTTTTTGCCAGAAGCATCCAGATTGTCTCATGCATGATGGTAGAAGTCATTAGATTTAGATTTCCTTCCCTTAGAAGGAACTTCTTGAGGGAGATGTTGAGCTGTTTGAGAAGAAAATGATTGATACAACTGAAAAAGGATGAAACGTGGGTTTAAAAAAAATCTTTACATTTTAACATTTTTTTAAATGGGCAATACTAATATATAATTGTGAAATAATTGTGAAAAGTGCCAAAAGTTACCAAAAATGTCAAGTTATTGAATATAAAAAAATGACTTGTTTTTTGTATCAGTCTTGCTTTCTGCATTCTTGTGTATTTTTATTGTGTTAATCGTGGACTGTGCGTGCGTGTAGCTGCCTGATTGATGGGGATTGTGACTGAGGAGTGGAGCGGGGCGGGTGTGCACTCACAGACCAGGAAGGCTATGCACTTGGCAGATTCCTACTCATGGGATTTTACCAGTCACCTTTTTCCAGTGCTTTTAAAAAAAAATCATGTTTATTGGATTTATTACTATTTCTGATAAGCAGATAATCATTGAAGTCAAGTTCTGTCTTTGTTTTACTGCAATTTTTATAAATGCAGATTTAGACTTTTCATCACTTGTCAGAATTTGTTGAAATTATGAACTGCAACTGGAAAAAACAAATGATGTAACATGGCACATGCTAGTAGAATTCCATGGAAATCTTTTGTAATCTATTGTAAATTGTTAGTTTTTTTTTTTCTACCTAACAGCATTTGCCGTGACTGAAAGGCTTGCAGATGACTTTCCAGGGAAACTTAATTTGAAATGTTTTCCTAAGTGTCTAAATATATTTTTCAATAAAATGTGTCCCTAATTATACAATGTAACAGCCACATTTGGCAGCCAAGAGCTGAATTCTACAAAAAAAGGAAATCTGCTTACAACAGTAGTGGTATTATGGCTTTTCTTCTTTTATAGAACAGAGTTGTAAAATTCTGTTGAGTCCAGCAAAGACGCTGAGATCAAGCTACAAATATATGTTTCTGTAATTTAAAAAATGCCATTTTTTGTTATTTGTATGCATTTCTATATTATATGTGGAACAACAACATGAGACTCTTCATACCAGGAGAGAACAACACGATTCTGAAATAACGGTCAAGGTTCTTTCTGTAAAACCTGTACAATAATACTGGATCATTAAAAGTCATTTACCTTTTAATGCTGCTAGATGACTAATTTTATGTTAACCGGAAAAGATTTTAGATCTTCTACAGTATAATTGTTTTGTTTTTCTATTATGAATAAAATAAAACAGATGTGTAACCACAGGGAAAATTTGTTTTCATTTTTCTGGATAATAAATGAGCATCGGTGTTTTGCCAGTGGATGTTCCAGCCGGAATCCTTGTATGACATCACCTGAGACACTTCCTCCTTTCCCATTTCTGTTTCTTATGGACTGTCTGGGATGTAATTCTTGCCTCTAACTTTGCCTGCTAACGTTTTCCTTATATACAGGCTAGTGGTGGCTGGTAGCTAATAGAAGAGGAGGTAAAATATTACATTTCTTAATTTTTGTGATAAGTTTTTTTTTTTTTTTGTCTAAAGAGGAGCACTGATGTGCATTTCAATGACCAAAATTTTAGTGATGAGTTATTTCAAAGATGTTTCATAATTTAAAAAATATTTTGCAGTACTACCTCTGAATCTATGGACCAGCTGCTTCTGATATAGACACGGTTAGCTATAATGTACAGTTCAGCTTTCTTCAGTCTATTAAGTCCTTATTTCACTAATTGAATGAATCATTAATTTAAATTTACAAATGGGCATTTAGGTCATTCTGGGCCTATATACCTCTCTTTCCATGTGTGATGGCCACAGTTGAGTGGTGTGCCCACTATTGGCAGATGGCACGCTGACTGGGCATCACAGTGAGCGGGTGACGAAGCACATGGACCCAGCCAGTGGGCGGGCAGGCAGGGACACCCGCCCACTCCAGCACGCCTTCTGTCTGGCCTGCTCCGGCGTGCTGGAGTCGCGCATGCTGTGTCGCGTGACCCAGAAAGGGACACGGGCCCCTCCGGCACGCTCTGCGTTTCCCCCCGAATCCGCGCAGACTGTGGTTTGCTGAAGCTTACAGGTGATGGATGGGAGGGGGAAATCCCACCTGTTGCAGGCGGCCCGCCAATGGACCGGTGGTGTCCAGCGTCTGCATTGCTGACCCCCATGCTAATCGAAACTCCATCACCGTGCATTTTCCAACCCTAAACCAACTCTTGGCTCTTCACGGAGAGAGAATTTACAGTATATTTCTGCATGGGGGGGGGCGCGCTGGTGAGATTTGTGACCGTGAAGCCATCGCCAATCTTAACAATGTCAAACATTACGACCGGTGACATGGGAGAATTGTTGAAACATTTCTGAAACATTCAGGTCAGGAAAGAAACTCTTACTTGAAATAGGTGCCCTGTTGTGGAAATGGCTCTTTTTCTTCAGTTTACTAGGTATCGTGTGCATCCTGCTCATTGAAAAACCGTGCCAGGATAAACGAGCCTCTAAGATACAGCAAGTGGTCTGACCCAGGTCCTGTGGATGGTTTCAGTGGATACCTCTGGGGCAAACCAGTCAGCACATGGTGATCTCGCCTATCAAGAATCTTCACACCCCATTACTGCCATCTCAACTGTAATCAGTGCACCACTTATGGAATAATATTGTGCTTTGAGAACTTGTATGTACATGTCCTGGACTGGGCTGAATGTGCTCTGTGTTCTGAAGTTTTGTGCTGCCTGGGATGTGATTCTGGCCCCCCACCCATGACCCTGTACTAGATAAGTGACTGGATGATGGATGGATGGATGGATGCATCATGTCATCTGAGTATTCACTTGTTTCCATGGTTACCAAATCCATATGCAGGGTTGCCAGTTCTCACTCTTCTGGTGTGACAGTCACGCTTTCAGACTCTCACGCTCACGCAAGAAATCTTACAGCAAGTCTATGTTACTCCATTATAAACCTAAAGTTAGCAACAGCAGTAGGCCAGTTTGCAAACCCTACAGACTGTTTACAAGGTAATAAAACTATTATATACATGTAAATATGTGTGCAGACCTGTCTCGAATTGAAAATCTCACTCTACACAGCTGACCAAAAATGGCAAGCGTGCCCAGGGCAAATGGCCGACATTAATTCCCCTGTCATTGTAAATTACTTGGAGTTACAGTAGCAAGTCATCTGAGACTTATTCCTTAATTCGCAGAGTCTAATGTCTGCTTTATCAAAATTTAGTCAAAATTTGTTTAAATCAGACTTAAGCAACCAAGGTCATTGACATACAAAAGCAACATTAAGTTCAGAGATCTTCAGGATATTTTGATTGCCCTCCCCATCGTGTTTTCATTTGGGAATCAGATTTCATGGAATTATTTACTAAGTGAAACACTGCCAGTAACACCGATTAACAAGAAAACAGAAGACAAATACAATGAATGCTGTAGAACATAAATTTGTTATATGGGGTTATATTGACTGGCTTTATTACCATCAAAGGAGACTATTGTGCACCAAGATACGGGGCCAAGTAATGATCTAATTTAATATAATCTAATGCAGTGGAATAGTAAATCCGCCGGACGCCCATTCACACACTAAGCCAACACAATAAAATTATTATTTTCTCTTTCCAGCCTAGCAGGAGTAGAGGGTAAACACATGTAAATAACATTAATGCACATTTTTATGATTGTTTTTAAAGTTTGAGTAAAATATATACATACACCACACTGACCCTTTCAACAAACTGCCCAGCACCCCACTTCACTCCTTGCCAACACCGCCAGGGGTTATGAGCAAGTAAATCAATGAGCGGTCCTTCAGCGTGCATGCATGGCCACGGGCATCAGCAAACCATCCCCCAAAAACACCAGACTGATTGTGGTAAACAGGCTGAGTGGCTCTTTATTTTTTCAGTTGAGAGGCTAACATTAGTTATCACTGAGCACAGGAGCCTGCAGATTGATGTTGTCTGCAATAAAGTTAGCTGGCTAACAGCCTTAACATTAAACAGGCAACATACCAGAATCAGTGCAAATGTATATACATTTGTGATATATGGACACAAACTTATCCAAGATCCTATCCGTGAACCTGTCCATTTCCATATTAATATTAGACAGAGTCAGAATCAGAATTTACTTTATTCGCCAGGCACAGCTGCTTGTACTAGGAATTTGTTTTTGCGGTATTGGTGCATATGTTCACAGATACAACAGAACAAAGGACATAAATGAAGATAAGATATTATTAAGATTAGTCGAAATAAAATGTAATAATAAAATGATGATGATGATGATGAATTGTTTTCAGCAGTAGTGCAGTCGTACACAGATGTGAGGTCCCCTATCCACACAGACATGTATTATACCTTTTACATTCATAACTACATGGCTGCATCTCAGCAGTTCATAAATCAAGCCGCCCGCTGTCTCAGCCGTGTTGTAAAATGTATCGCTGGTCCTAGTCTTCAATAATGGCGCGACATCTGAGCTAACCGAACACGTTTCAGCCACACTGAGTATCACCCAGTGAAATAGGAGCCGGGTCAGCGTGAGATCGTACTCACAGCCCCAGACAGCTCTATACCGATCACAATAGGCTCATTTGCTCGGGGGACATTAGGAACTGCTGCAGGAAACAGAGGGAATTCTTCCAAAAACACTGCAGTTGAGATTAACTTAGAGCAGTGTTTCTGAACCTGGGCCTTGAGGCTCCCCAGTCGGTCCGTGTTTTTGCTCCCTCCCCGTCTCTGGGCCCCTGAGGACCGGGCTGGGAGGGCAATGTTTCCCACATGTAGATGGCATCCTTCAGTAACACTCCAGGTTTTTTTTTTTACATAAGAACATATAAGAACCTAAGAACTATACAAACTAGAGGAGGCCATTCGGCCCATCAAGCTCGCTTGAGGAGAACTTAACTAATAGCTCAGAGTTGTTAAAATCTTATCTA
>JABFDZ020000002.1:2361983-2378193 GCA_019775955.2 Pollimyrus isidori
GAGTTGTTAAAATCTTATCTAGCTCTGATTTAAAGGAACCCAAGGATTCCGCTTGTACTACGTTATCTGGAAGACTACCTTAACTTTTGGAATTTCCTTTAGGACCAATAAAGTATTATTATTATTACTACTACTACTACTACTACTACTACTGCTACTACTACTACTATTACTACTACAGTACTACTGCTACTACTACTACTACTGCTACTACAACTGCTTCCCATTCCAAGAGCTTTGACTGATGATGGCTACTATCAATGTGACATTAATCACAGGGTACAATTTCAGGGTACTGGACAGGCCCATATTAAACCAAGCTTTGTGTTTGTAGTAACCTCTGAACCAAGACGCTAGACATGTAGTCAATGACTGTTTTCGTTTATTAGCAGACGACAGTACTCAAAATTTTCAGCATGTTATTCAACAGACAATGAACAGAAAAATCAGGTCCCTGAAAGCACATCGTGTACGGCAGCCTGGTGTGACCTAGGTAGTAAATATGTGATTCGCAGGACATGGGAATGTCAAGACACATCTTTGTGTACAGTTGAAAGCCACCTTTTTTAGGGTTTGCCTTATACGTAAGGACTTGTGAATAGTGCATGTTCTCATTTGAAAAGAGCACCCCCTAGTGGAAAGAAACAGAACAGACCGCACAGCGCTGAGCTTATGCCATACCTGCACACGTGCAAGCGCGCGCACACACACGTTCACCCATCCATCTTCCAGCTGTTTGTGTTAATCAGGGTCACAGGAGATGTTGGAGCCTGTCCCAGGCTGCACAGGGAATGAAGCAGAGGTGCGCCATGAATGCAGTTCCAGTCCAGCACATGACATACGCACCACACGGTATAACTAAGTATTTTAGAGCTGCAAACTCACCAGAGTGTGTGTCTACTTTTTTGCCGGTTTTGATTAAGTAAGATGGCAAAGATCTGCGAACGACTCTAGTTTCCTCTCGTTTTTTATTGCCACAGAAGAGATAAAAGCCTCATTTAAGCAACGGATCTCTTTTAAGCGAACAAAACCACATATTATTTGTCCTGACGAAAAACTTGGAGGAATTTTGAAGAAGAGACGAGACTTGGAGCTTCCGTGAGGTATAGCTGATTCGTTATATCTCACATAAGAATCTCATTCAGCCGCACGGAAGTCTCAGCATACATGAATGTAAAAAACAGATCTATACCACATGTACGGAACAAAGCCAGCAATTTCCGCATGGTTGTTACTAACGGTTATTGTTCTTCGTAAACCAAGAAGAAATACATTTAGAAATGTATTTATTTGCATATTTTTTTAGATTAAATTTGTTTTACGATTTAACCATTTATCCCCCAAACTGTTACAGTGTTTTTTAAATCTGATAAACGTTCTCATATTTACGATCGACTGAAAATCATAAGTTATCAGCAAAGACCCAAAATTAAAGCTTTGAAACGGGGCACAGTATCAATTTACATGTGAGATGGAGGGATCGATCTATGGCTATTTATTCTAGGTGTCTTCAGGTGACATCATTAGTCTCTCAAATACCATGTTTCCAGTTATTGTTACCATCTACATGTCATAAGCGCTCAGACCAAAGGCAGTATGTGGTGAGCATGTCAAAGGAAGCATGTGTCACAAGGCAGGAGACACCCTGGATGGGATACAATTTAGTTGCAGGTCACACACTCACACATAAAGGTAGGGCCAGTTCTAGGTAGCATCACCACCAGTTAATGTTTTGATGGCTCTATTAATAAGTTTTGCTCAATCTAAAATGTTTCTATAGCCAGCTCACATACAGTGTTTTATTCTTGACACATCCCCCCCCCCCCCCACATCATAACAGCACAGTGTCTCCCCATGTGAGGCAATGTGAACTTGGCTGGCAACTTAACTTCAGAAGTTGGCACCCCGCATTACTTGGATGTTCTGTGCTACACAACAGCGGGCGTTAGTAGTTCAACGGGTGCCCTACATCAAGTACCCGTTTTGTGCAGCAGGGGGCGCTCGAACTTCTAGGAGAGTAGTTGAGTAGTTGTTCAGCGGCAGCACTGCAGAGGGCGCTAGTATTTCTAGAGATTCCCCATATCACACAACTACAGTGTGTCTGCAATTTAGATGACATGAAGCCTTGTAGTGACTCTGATGCAGGGAGCCATTTCCACTTTTGGTATTTCTCTGTACTAAAGACACAAAGATTGTACTTGTGGTCTTGGCAACTAAGACCGGTCTTGCTAACTTGCCTCTCAAGAACAAACTTGGGGAGCAATGAATCATGGGATGGCTCATGTTTGGCGAGGATGCAGCCGATGCATCCTTGATATCTGGGGCTGGGTAAGAGCGACATCAAGGGATTTTTACCATCCTTTGTACTTTTGTTCTTAGTACTGGAACTGGCCTTTGGCAGTGGAAGGTGATGCATAACAGGGACACCAGGACACAAGTACGGTCAAGTATGCATACTGAGAAACGCCCCTTGTCTCAGACGGTGTGTGTCACTTGCAATTGAAATCCACTGGCTCAGTCAGCCCCCTCAGAAGCTGGAGGCCACGGCCAGCCATCTATAGGACTGACCGTAAAGCACAGATAGACCAATTTGCGTGACCTATAAGAGAAAACCATGGATAGCCTGAGATTAAAAACAGGCCTTGCACTTTAGGACGCTCCGTGATCAGTTTTGCAGATTATCATTTTTTCAACAAATCAGAGAGGAAACCTTCACAATCAAAGGATGGATGTGTTAAATCCACACACACACACACACACACACACACACACACAATACTAGGGATGGAGTCAAACCCAGTAATAACCACCCGTATCGACTACAGTATATAACAATATGGGAAGTACAGAGCAAATAGCTTTAGCGTACATTGTTGAAGTGCTGACTTATCATTGCTGACATCTGCATGCCCATGACAGCTACTTACTGTAAGACACCTAAACTGTCTTTCAGCAATTAGGCATACATGGCTCTATTCTGGAAACAGCTGTTAAAATGACACTGCCTATAAACAAATTTGATTCTCATCAGCTGTTCATTATGTCTCCTGCACCTGTCCACGCATTCAATTCTTAATGTTTTAAAATAAAAATATTCATCTTTGCTGGACTCCATCCAACAGGCTCGAATTTATCAAGTGCGCCTCCCAGTAAAAGCACAAATTCGATTAGGCTGTAATTATGGTTGTAATACTGTACACTAAAAATACTAAATTGACACAATAACACTAGGTCAGGAAATAATGAGGTTGGCTTTTCGGCAAAATAGAGGATTTTTAGTTTATGTATCCAGCTTTCTATTACGTTACGTTTAACTACGAATATACTACCGGAAAACAGTCTCTTACGTCAAACATGCAACATCTTATTAGCTGATTGGCTTTCCTATTGCGGCAAACATAAATACCGCGGTTCCCCACTAGAGGGAGCAAGAAATCAAATTTACCGGAAAGACATATGTTGAAGGCTATTTTTATATCCAAATATCTTTTTAAAATTTGATTTTCGAAATGTGAGCTATACCAAGTCATAGCCAGGGCCGTGGTGACTGAGGGCTTTGGTAGCTTAATGGTTAGCGAAGTGCACTTATAATTGAAGGATTACTGGTTCAAATCTGTAGCCAGCAAGACATCAGTAAGGTACCCTAAGCAAGCTACTGCCCCCAGGCGCTGAACTAGCTGTCCTCTGCTTTGTCACATATGGGTTAAATGTGGAGAACACATTGCGTTGTTGTGTCAACAATGACCACCGATCTCTATATTCTAGCAATATGCTGCAATAACTTTGCAGATTTTACTCCGTGCTCAAATACGACACAGAATGTGCTTGGTGAGAAAATTCTTCAATTAGCTTGCCACCTTTTTAGTCTGTGATAGAGAAGAAAGAAAATCTGAGCTTGACTATCGCTGCAGTCTTTTATATCCCATACAAAACTCTTCAGCTGAAGGTGATAAGGCATCCATATGTGAAAGAAAAATGAGGGCAGGTCATAGTTGCCGAAATTCTCCTGAATATTTGATCTTGACCTTACCCCTGTTATGAAATGCACCTAAAATTGAAAATGAATGATTTATTTGTTTAGTCCCACCGTTTAATTTTTGAACAATGACAAATGGCACCCTTGTTGGGAAACCCATTAGGTGACATCAATGGCGCCATCTTCAGATGGGGCGCTGATATAACGAGGCAATTTCACTTTGTCTAGAAGGCTGATGATGGACGAAGCTTGCCTAGAGCATCATGTGGGCTTTGGCTGGTACTGAAGGCACAGTATTGGGGGCATGAAGGGGAGGGGGGGCGTCCTGAGAAATTTGGGGCATAATCAGTGTGAGTTGGAGGCCTAATATGGTACGTTTTAAATAGTGGTATTTTGTAATCCTGGTAACAAGGTGCAAAGGGACTTAAAAAAAAACGCATTGCTTTGGAAAATACTGTCAAAATACTGAGAACTATGGTATAGGCCTAATATCTGGATGGTATGACAGTATGGAAAATTAGATACCGATCAAGGGGGGTTTTGGCTGGGGTAGAAAAATTATGAACCAACTTCTCTGATAACATAGGGAGTCACTTAGAATAAAAGTCTGGACCTCTTAGTTTGATGAGTAAAGAAAATCTCTTTTATACCAGCAAGTTCAGCAAAGCGCTCCCATCACACTCTGGCACTCGGTACCAAGTCACCCCTGGCACACAGAGCAACCAGTAGATAAACCATAACTCCCAAGTCCTGATTGGTCATGGAACATCAACAAACTATGCTGAAATGTATAACAAACACAATTCTCCTGCTCCATTGGTTCACCGTTGTAGCAAGGTAAAGTCCACCCATTATACACAATTTACTGGAGACAGCCTCGGCTTCTAGACTATACAGTACTTGAGATATGTATATAGATATTAATTATATGATGTTGAATTACTGTTAATGTGTGGGTGTTCCATTGATTAATGATTAACACATTGACGTATTGTCCCTGAATCACCAAAAATACATGCTTAACATATGATTAGTATGATTAACATAATGCAATCAATTGTGTAACATATTATATATTGTCTACTACAACTACTTTATTATGCTATAACTCTCCGTGCACCAGTTGGGGCGGCTTCGAGTCTCTTGCTGTAAGTGGTTTCTTCCCCTCTTTCCTCCAGTCTGCTTCTCCAAGGTCCGAGCTTCTGTGGAGCCAACTGCAGGCAGCTAGCACAGAGCGTGGTCACACAATATTTAAAACAATCTCTTCTCGCCTAAGGCCTAAAACATAACAGACCCAATATGCTTCCCCTCCCGGGCCTACCAGTGTCCAATTTTACTTCCACATGACTTCATTCACCCCCCACCCCAATAAGCAGCCGTTGTATTTAAATTATTAAGTTGTGTCCCTCCTATGCCATTGTGTGAGACACATCCTTATGATGTCACTTAGCTTTGAACCATCCTCTTTAACTGGTTTGATCTTGCCATGCGGAACATATTCAAGAAGGGTTTGATTCTCCTGCACTGCACATGGTCCATTAATCGGAAAGCGGGGGCGCATTGTATTATATGCTGAAGAATGTAGTCATTTAAGTCATTAAAAATGTCAAAACTTTCATGAAAATGCCCCACCATGAAACAGGGAGAGATTCTCCTTTGTAAAATGATTTCTTTATTAAGACAGGGTGTGAGGCATGAATGAGGACTTTCATCAAACAAAAGAATATCATCACAGCATAATGTACTGTAAGGGTTTAGCAGAAGTTATGTTACTGTTTCTGAAGAAATTTCTAAAGTAAAACAAAACAAACCTGCTTTTTTTTTATTACAGATTTTTAAAATGCTGTAGTACATGTCCAGCCATTAAACAACAATGCCAGGATTCTTTGCACTTGGACCAGTGGAGAAGAACCAGGCTTCCACAAGATCTTCATTCCACAAGCGTTTTCTGTAGGCTCTTTGGTGCAGTAGATACTGTATGGTTCCTGGACCACAGCACACAGTATCTCCTTTGGGGCCCTGTGTTCTGATAAAACAACACTAGCCTGCCCTTGGCATCTCATGCTAAAAAGCCTCCGTGGAGAGATAGTCTAGATTCCCAGAATACATGCTTCTTAAAATAGAAATGTATTGATTTGAGCCATCTGTGCATTGGCAAACAGCTGCGTGACACAATTACACGCGAGGGCTCATGCGTGAACGCGAGGTGTCACCGTAATTCCCTAAACCTGCTTCTGTGGAGGCCAGAAATGCTGATTTATCTCTTATAAAATGGACCAGCTTGGTGACTAAGGTAGAGGGAATAAAGCTGTCAGTCCCTGACAAGTGATAGCACTTTATAATCAAATAAAACCAAATGTGTCCACTGCTACAATTCAAGATGGGGAAACAATTTCATATCTTACTGTGCTGTGTAACAGGGGCATGGTGAGTGCCTTATGCTTTTACACTCAGCCCATTTAGACAGATGGGTACCCATTTTTAATCACTTGATTTAAAAAAAAAAACTTTGCCTAACTTACAGGCTGGTGCAGACAGGCTGGAAATGCTATTACTGTAGAACTAGGAGCAATCTTTAAGAGAGAAGGGTGATGTCACGGTTGCTAGATTAATGTAACAAAAACACTGTATTCTCATGCCGATCCTAATTACCCATAATTACTCAGAAACTATATTCAGATTAGCAGGGAGTTCAGAACAATGTCTTATAATATACGGGTCTTCAGTCGCATTGCTCTATAAACAAAATGCCATTGTCATGTTTCTGTCTTTCCATTTTTAGTAACTGTTTATGCAATGAACCTGACTATCCCAGGAAGGAGAACGGCCAAGGTAAACTTCGAAGGGGGCGTCCTCTATCACATGACACGTAGACACACACACGCTAAGGACAATGCAGAGTCATCAATTTATCTGAAGAGCATGTCTCTGGAAGGAAAGTGGAACAGAGGAAATGCATCCTTAACTCAAGGAGAACATGCAGACTCCATTGGGGCTGCATTTGAACCCTCATCGTTGTAGGTTAGGTGGCGCTACCCACTGAGGTGTTGTTCTGTCTTCTGCTTTGCTTCCTGGAGGCCAACCGTTCAGAGTTTTCACTGAAGACCACCAAGGACTTTTGAGTAAGAAATAACAAAGCTATTTTGGTACGACAGACTAGTAACATTTATTGTGTAACATGCAGGACAGTCCAAGTATGTGCTGTTGTACAAATGTTCAAGGAATGTCTAAATTCAGGGTGAACCTTAACTGAGGACCCACCTCATAATAAGTCATTGTTATTAGGGGGGAAAAATTCAGGATTTATATGTTAAAGTATAAAATGATGTCCAGTCTTGCAGTAACCAAACCTCTCACCTTATGATTTATGAAATGTTCAATACCTCAATCACATTCCAGAGCTGAGCACACAAATCAGAACACCAGCCTTGGTCCCGGGTGCTTGCTGGCTCTTCTCCCGTTGACCCCGATGGCAGTGCAGCGTCCTGAGATGCCACGAATGCTACGGAAGCGTAGACAGTCCTGCACTTGGGTGGCCTTCATGAGGAGACCTCCTGACTGGAAACGTTCCCAGCGTCGTCACGCCGAGCAACCTGCAAGTCGACTATGCAAAGGCAGAATTTCCCCTATGCTTTAAAGTCATCATTAAAGCATTCACACTTAAATCATTCAGTATATAGGAATCCATCCGCAGTTCAGCAGTCTGACACAAGTAGGGCCACATTAACCATAAACTACTGCAAATCATGAATTTTAAATAAATTACAGCTCATTTACTTACTTTGCTGATGCTGTAATAGAAAATGGTTCTGATTTTTGGTATATAATTATAATTCAGGATACGTGTCTGGTGAGTATCACTGCAGCACAGGCTCACGCTGCCATATCACATCATGTCAGCAGCTCTGCTCCCCACACCACCTGCTGTACTATGGATGGCAAGAAATATACTGCAAGTGTACTTCAAATCATTCATCAAGCATTTCATTTCCACGTTCTGTAATTGGTTGTCCTTTTCAGGGTCATGGGGGGGGGGGGTGGGGGGTCTGGAAAGTATCCTGGGGGCTAAAAGCACAAGGCAGGGAACAACCCAGGATGGGGCACGACCCCCTTGCAGGGCGCACACACCATTCACATCTATGCGATTTGGTGACGGCAATTAAACTCGTCATGTTTTTGGATGGGGGTGGGGGTGTGGGTAGGAAACGGAGGTACTTGGAGGAAGCCTCACGACAACATGCACACTCCACACGCATGGGGCCGTAGCAGAGACTCAAACCCTGGTCCCAGATGTGGGAGACAGCAGTGTGAACCACTGCACCTCCGCGCCGCCCCATTTATCAAACACCAATGATGCAAAGAAAGACAGCTACTGATTTATATTTCAAAATGCTCATCTTATTTTCGAGAGCATAATTTCGGCGAACGGCGAACGTCGGCAAACTATTAAGAGCTGCATATGTATGTAACATGCATTGGGACAATCACAATATCTGAATGGTACCTATAACAAGGGTGGAATTTCTAAGCCATCTCCCTTAATTTTGTCATAACTACAGAAACAGCATTTTGGCAGTCAGTCATTCCACTGTGAAGACAGGTTCCCCCATCTCTCCTACTATACAGTAAATTGAATTTTTTTGCTATGTACATAGTTCAGATTTTTTTAATATAAACCAAAGAAATATGCATGGATGTAACACATAGTTGTGGGAAGCAATATGGTATTATTTAAAAATAATCACTTTAAAAATGCATTTAGTCGTTTTGATATCGCCCCATTCAATGAATATTTAAATGAAGTAAAAAAAAATCGAATAACTGACAAGTTTTGCCCTTTAGTTCTAAGCACTAGAAAGTTCCGGTTGACGGAGAATGAAATTATCACTCGCTGGCGATGCTTCCATGCTTAGACACTTCTGGGCTTGTGACGGTGATGTTGGTACTCTCTGAACAGCTGTTCGTCTCCACCTCCAGCCACCTACGCACCGACAGGTCCACAGTCTGTAGGCGTCCTGCGTTTTGCGCTCTGTTAGTAGAGGGCGTCCTCATACAGGTCTGTGCGGAGGCAGAACAGTATCCCACCCCCCAGCATGAAGATGGTAGCGCCCCAACCCAGGCCGTAACCCCAGTTAAACTCATGGTAGGTTTGAAGGACCTTCCCATCGATGAACTTGATGGGGTAGAGGACCAGTGCACAAGCCTGCAGGACCACTGTAACCAAGGAAAAAAAAAAAAGAATGAAGACAAAGATTTACTACGGATGCCTAATCCAAAGCTTTTGGTATTTATCATCTTTTTACCTAAGAAAGAAACAACCAGGCAAGCATAATGAAATTAATTTCTACACAGTGCGATTTATGCCTAAGGCTACATCCGAATAAAATGCCATTTCAGATTTCAGTTAACAGCCAGTCTGCAGTGAACATCACAGCACCAACAATTTTGCCTTAATAACGGAGACCCATGTGTTTTCTGTTCTGACGTCCGTTTTTGAGGCATAATTCATTTGGAAACACCTCACTCTTAGCCCTGCAGAAAGCCTTGTTGAGTCTCTCATAAAAATGTCACTACCACATGAAAGGGGATCTTTATTTTAGGAGCACACTTCTTAATACTCTACAATGTTGTAATGAAAAGAATTATTTTAAAAATGTAGAGAAAAGGGGACTGCTCCTTATCACCATTACGACCCTCCAGAAATATACTGGAAAAGTTTGTAAACAATGTTCAGAAGCAATGAATCTCAATCTCGATGCTCTACTGAAAGCTGCCGTAGGAGCCAGGGGATGGGGGTCACATGTATCAAAGCAGGCAAAGTGTCTCAACACGCTGTGATCTATTTCCATGTTTCCGTGGAGATCTCCCCACTGGAGTGCCACAGTGACTGCAGGATTTAACTCCACATAATAAAACTTAACAAAATATGCCGATCTGTGTGAGAACCAGGGGACCGGGGGTGTTTACTGGGAACCAGGGGAACCGCGCAGGCTGCAGCTGCTTGAGTCTCATCGCAGGGCTATGAGCTGAGGCAGAACCGGGCGCTTGGGAAAGACCACACGTCAATCCCCAAGAGCCCCCTTTGGCTTGGACTGGGCCAGCTGTGTTTTTGGGGGGAATGACGTGAGACTTAGGCACCCAGCCGGGAAGGGGGGGCCCGACCGGCAAGAGCTGCGGCCCGCCAGAAGCCCTTCTGCGGATTGGGGGAGGGGGGCGGCATTACACTTAGAGGATGGATTTAAGGCCAATACCCAAGAAATAAAAAATAGCTGTTTAAATGTTCCTTTCTCACAGTGGAACCCTTTATAGACTCGGGTGTTTGAGAAAAATGTGTCTCCCACTTTGGAAACCATGGGGGGGGGGGGGGCGTCTGTTCTACTTATATGGAAAATAAAGTGGAGTTACTGGTTAGGCGTCACGCGGTGGGCCGGCAGGAAACGAAAATAAACGATCACTGGGAGACACCAAACTGCACAGCCGCTGGCATTTGTACGTTATGTATGTGAAAAGGCCAGATCCTGAACACACTGTCCTTCAGTCCTTTCAGATGAATGTAGGATGGGCAGCTAATACAGGGAGGGCTTGGCTGAACCCAACCGAATTCGCATGCCTTTCCATTTACATAACGACCCAGATGATCGACGCGTCAGCGTTTGCTCCTCAGGCTTCCAGCGTGGAAATCCCCGGTTTAAAAGAACAGAGTGAGGACACCACAGAAGTCCTCTGACCACAGAAGATGGGCACAGTTTTTGGGAAAACCGTGTCCACCAGGGAGCCCTTAGCTTCCTCGGTATCCTTATAAATTTTACCATTCCCGAACAAATCCACGCCTGATCTCTACCTTTTTGAAGCCCACCCCCCAGTGTTTCATGTGAACGACAACCCTGCACTTATTAAGAAAAATCTCAGAAGGTTGAGGACAGCACCTCGAGGACTGTGGGGACCCCAAGCGTGCCGATTACAACGCTTCGGAGTGAAGGCCTCTGCTAAATTTACATGGCAGAAGAGTCGCTGGGGCTCCGCCAGCCGTAAACATTCTGCCCTGCGGGATGCCGGCCTGTCTGTCACTGGACTGTCACTTATGCGAAGGATGAGGGTCTTATTCTGTAGCTAATGAGGCCCGGGAGGGAAGAGAGTGTCCATCAGCGCGGCATCCAGTAGTCAGCCGTGCGGCATGTGTGCCGGACGGGGAAATACACTCAACCGCCGAAAAGGAAGTCGACTGCCCGACGACTCAGGAAGCCAGCCATTGTGCTACGGACAATGTGAAGGGGGCGAGGAGGTGCTGGCGGAGACCAGCTGCCGGCAGCCGAATGAGTCAACACAAGGCCGCTAGGTGAAGATGGCAAGAGGCGAGGAGATGTTCATCCATGCGGGTCTGAAGGGGTCGACTTGCCTGCAGTGAAGAGGAAAATGGCGACAGTGCGATAGTGGTTCCACTGCGTCCCCTTGCAGAGCGAGATGAGGGCGATGAGGAAGGCGACCAGCGTGACAGCGGCTCCGGCCAGCAGCAGCACCGCCGTGGCCACCTGCCAATCTGCAGACACAGGAGTGGTCAGGCTCTGCGCGGGAACGTCCAATAGGACGCTAGCGGGCACCTACAAAGGACACTGTCTCACACCGTCTGCTGGAAACTCATCCGCTCCATGCCCCACCTAAGTATATCCCAGAAAAAAATGCAGTCGTGCATGAATTATTACGCTGAGGCTAAAACACAAGGGTTTGAACTCCAGCGGTTTGTAGCCTTCATGTCCCCCCGCTGCCCTATTTGTCACACTCTCTCTCTTTGTAAAGGCTGGGCCCCTTTGTGCATTGCAGAATGTCATTGTCCTTCCCCATATGCCCCCTTATAATCCAAAATGACCCTTCTGCCTCTTCTCAAAAGCCCGCAGCCACCCCAAAAACAGACGACTTCAAACCCCGACACATTCCCAGACCTTCCCCCCACCCTTCCCATTCACCCCTGGCAACCTGAAATCCACTGCTCACAAACAAGAGAGCCCCAGTTCATACCACCTGTCTTCCCTCACTGTCCCCCCTCCCCCACACCCCAACGTCCCACCAGTCACAGGGTCGTCCATTACTCTGCTCCTAACTGCAGGAATGGATCGCTATATTAGGGCATGTTTGAACAAAATTTCTATTCTTCAGAAAAGATAACTGTCGATTTGATGGTGATGGGGGGGCGGAATCCAAATATACAATTTCTTAAAAAGTAGAGCAGTTTGCAGGGGCTGTGAATGAAAGCTAAGCAGAACCGACTTCGATTGGAGCAAAGTACACAGTTGTTTACACTAACAGCAGGAGTCTGTAGCTGTGCAGCTAAAGCCGTCCTCTGGATTCACTCAGAAGTGCGTACTATTCTTTTCAAAGAGTGGACTCCACTCGTCTTACATTTTTTATATTCTTAAAAGGGCAGACTGTTATTTTATGCCTCGCTCCATCAGCTTGCTGTGGTATACGCACTAAGTAATATCCCTACGGTTTGCTGACCCATTTCCCGGGCTGCAGGAGAACCGCATCCACGCTCCGACCCTATATGGCAGTCAAAGGAAACACAAAATGCTGGTGGACAGGCAACGAACACAGCAAAAGCTTCACAAAGTTTACAGGTGCAACACACAAACACACACACACACACACACACAAATGTTTCAACCAATAAGACAGCAAAGAGTTTAAGATACTAACTCTTTGAAAGATCACAAATGTGATGGAATTGTGCCTTCAAGAGTCACAGACTTTGTGAAAGGCTAAAGAAAAGTCAGTGTTTTCTGTTTAACGTGCCTTGTGTCTATGTTAGCCATGTTTCCCGGGGGGAGGGGGTTCTACAAGAGTGCTGCCCACCCACGGCTCTGCCAATCAGCAGCGGTTGCCCTGAAGGACACGGTGAGTGAGTCTGCCTTGTTTCTGAGCGAGGTGACAGGCCTCAAACGCTGGCCCACCGATCTCCCAGCCAGCGCGTCTCTCACTCCAGAGGCCATTAATGTAATAGATGCGTGCTGCTGTGGCAACTGGATAGCTGGAGTGGAGCAAACCACACCCATTCACACGGAATGGAGCCTGATTACAGGGTAATGTGAGAAAACTGGACCCGTCCTGCACCATCTGCCTCACAGTAAAGCCTAACTGTTCTCATATAACTGATTTACAACAGCACATTATCAAATATGCGCCTTAATGAGCGCATTCAGAATATGCGGCAGTAACTATTCCTGCTCCTAATGTCAACTCCCGCTGTGTCATACCTCGAGCAAACTTTCAGCACACTTCAGGAGCTGTCCGTTAGAATAGAAGGCTGCAATAGCCAGATGGCACTATCCCAGTAAAGCAGCTCGTCAACGACGCTGCAAATCCCTGCACAATGGTGTACGCGCAGTCCAGCGCCCCCTGTGGTTCGTCGCATAGCCTTAAACACACGAAGCACGACACGGTACTCAAAAGACGCGTACAAAGCCGTTACATGTACATGCAACATAAATTCCCAATATAATTCAGAAACCATAGAGCTGAACTGTTTTAACTCTTTTAAATTGATTTGTGGATATTTCAACTCAATTTCAGTTTCACAAGAAAAATAATTACTACATTATTTCCACATCTCGTAGTCTATATAATTATTTTATGTAACACTAAGTTATATATTATAGTCGGGCATAATACGTGGCAGTTAAATTATTAAATCTTTCACAAATAAAAATTCTTCCTGAATACCTATAAAATTTTTGGGATTATTTTTAATCATGAGTGGCATCTGGTAGCTGAAGTTAACTGCAAAACATGTCTTTTCCTACGGGTGAAAACATCAGTGCTTACAGCTACGCACCGGTAATGACAGCTGTATGAAACATGCACTACAGTCTAACTTGCGCTAATCAAAACATACAAAGAGAAAGCGATTGCTGATAATCAATATACTATTTTTTTCCAACAAACATAAAGTTTCTGATACAAAGCAACAAGCACCCCGGACAACAGATACAAACAAGAGGCGTAAACTGGTATAATTCAATGGCACCACTGTCCGATCGCGGTTTTCAGTGTTTTCCCCAGCAATCGCATCATCTTACCAGTCCTTAAAGTTGAGAAGCAATTCCAGATAGCAGCTTCTTCCCAGCAAGACCCCCACAGCGACAAAGAGTAGCGGTCCGCGGTGACCCAAGCGGGACTGAGCAGCGCCACTATATCCAGACTCAAGGCGAGAAATACGCAAAGTAGAGCGATCAGTTTAAAAGGCCGGCACACGTATGTTTCATTCGCAGACATCTTCCCATTCCAAACGGACAGCCCTCGCTTGCAAGGAATATATTTCTCAATAGCTCTTATGGGCTCCTGCGTCCTTCGACTGAAAGTTGGTCTGGGGTCTAAAGGCGTATGAAGGAGACGAAATCCACCCACATCCTCGGGCTGAAGGGCTTTTAAAAAGCGCGTCCTTGCGCCCCCTGTCGGTCCATCCAAAAACGGCCATTCCAGAAGCCGCTTTTCGTTGACTGCCTTTTTGCCCACTCCCTGAATGAAAACTGAAATATACACGCTATTTTCTAATCCCTGGCAAAGAGCGAGCCGCTCATTATACCTACACTCTGAAGACGATGGACATATGCTCACACAGTTAGTTTCGTTTAACGGTTGGGATGACAATATGAAATTCATCGCACTCCCATGTGAACATATTTTTGGCACAGACTCATTTTAACTATTTACTTTTTTCAAGTTTTATTCGGACTTATTTGACTGCAAACAGTATCCACACTATCCAAATAAAGTACATTTGAAAGATTTTGTACGTAGACATTCGGTACACAGACGTTTCCGCCGTCAATTGCAATGCTTTCTGGTTGCCAAATACCTGCGGTTCTCTTGCTTGCATTTTCAGCTTGGTGTTAAATATACATTTTCGGCTGCCTGTATTGCATAGGAATAAAAACATGCCTTTGAAAACTGGAAGCAAGGAAAAACAAAGGAGAAAATAATACATTGTGTGACTGCTCTCAAAGAGAAGCGAGGGGAGGAGCTGTCTCATTAAACATTCCAGGAGCAAATTTAGACTTCTGCATATCGCCATTAAACCTTTACAGAAAGGAAAAGCACAGATGTGTCTGAACTGCTGATGCTAGTTTATCTTCCTCTCATTATAGGGGGTGCTGATCAGCCTCCTGTTGTTGGCCTTATTAGACACCTACTGATTTAGTGCTGAGGGGAAGCTGCAGAAGCAAATGGCACCGTCACATTCAACTTCCCTCAAATAGGGGTATAATTGTAGGAAGCGCCCGAAAGTGCGGCAAAGCCTGAAATGTCACTTATGTGACGAAGATGTTTAAATTTTTGTTCTCTTTTACGGTTTCATTAAAAAAAAAAAAAAAAATTATGGCAGTGTCTCTGCTTTCTAAAGGACGACAGACCTATGCTGACATTTCCAGCAGGTGAGCTCAAACGCGCAGCTAATGGAAGCGGCTTAACGTCTTAACGCTGCCGCACATACAGGCAGCGCCGTGCCGTAGCGCACCAAGGACGCCGCTTTCTCATCTCATCCCCGCACATTTCGCCTTTGTGCTGCATCCCCATGGTTACTGATGATAAAAAATAAGAGCTCAGTAACATCAGCTAGAACGTAATGGATGTAACAAGATATATTTGAAACTTTCTGGATTTAAAATCCGTTAAAATGTATCACCCACCCATGCCTTGGCTTTGGTACATAATGCGTATCATAATCTAAATATTTGTGTTACCTGCGTTACATTCTGTGTATCTTATGACGTAATGCAATCTGTTTTCTGAAATGGCTTCGTTTTTGCACTGACAAAATGTAATCGATTGATGTAAAAAACATAAATCCAGCCTAGATCACATGCAGTTTTATTTCAGGCTGACTGGGCTGACCTCTACCCTTCCCTCGATTAAATCTTTGATCAATTTGAGCTCAGTTTTTGAAACATTAATGTAAATCTACATTTGATCACGGAGTCGGCAGGCTGGATAGACTCCTCATTGGTTTATCACCAAGTGGCCAAACTGACCAACCACAGTGCCAGTGATTGTCATTCAGACACCTACAAGTAATCGCACGCAAAGGTGTGGCCCTGATTTCCTGTGCACCGCCGTTCTAATCTGGAGCCAGCTCATCATCCATGTAGACCTGCTCTCCTGGGTGGGTGGGGAGGGGGGGGGGGGGGGTGTTGAACGCGGTGTCCAACCAGGGCCCCATTCCGCATGACAGTGGCCGGACCCACC
>JABFDZ020000002.1:2400037-2422372 GCA_019775955.2 Pollimyrus isidori
CGACCGCTTCCGCACCTTCGACGCGCTGCTGGCCGACCTGACGCGCTCCCTCTCCGACCACATCAACCTGCCGCAGGGGGTGCGCTTCATCTTCACCATCGATGGCTCCCGCAAGATCGTGTCCATGGACGAGCTGGAGGAAGGTAAGTCGTTCGCTCTTGGGGTATCCTGACGGGGGGGGGAATGTATCCTGACCGGGGGGGGGTTCTTAAACATGATTCCTTCACAAAGACTTTTCAGCAGAATTCTGAGATGAAAATGGTTTGGGCCACCAGTTCCTCATGGAGAGTCTCTACATACTACTAGTTCAACCTGAGGAGTTTTTATTCTTCTCATCTATCTCCAGTCATTTTATAGTTGCACAATTTGTTTATACACACATATATAAAGTGTTCTGGGCAATTATTATGGGCAATGAATTGAACTATATTGAATCGAACACAGACCTGACATTGACCTCAGCTGAACATACAACTACAAATAAGATACAAAACATTACAGATCTATAGCATTACAGGTCTATTATAATGTTTTGTTGTATATATAACTCTTATGGTAAGCTTGAGACTAAGGTCCTATTATTGGCTTCCATTTTGGCTCCATGATAAAAAGAGGCCAGTTTACGTAATTGAATGCTTTGAATGTGGTGCCAAATGACATTCCCATTGAGAACCATTAAATGTTACACAGTGCTGATTGGCCTTAAATACGAAACACATGCTTCCACTAACTACAGGTTCAAAAGTACATTAAGTGTGAGAATCTATATATAGGATCGATGATTTACGACTGACTGGTCAATATATCTCCTAATAGAAAGGTCTGCCAGTTGAGTTGGTCATCATTGTAGAGCTTGGCAGTTTGGTTAATGAGCAGATCTGTCAATGAGTGCAATTCCAGTGCAATAATCCGTTTATGCTCTGGACGCCACTCTGCCCCATCGCGGGGGGGGGGGGGCCTGAGACCATCCCTGGTTCATTTGAACAGCACGTCATGCTAGCATGCAGCAGCAGTCCTGCGAAGTCTTAGAAACACTAAGACCAGTACCCTTTAACAGCGGAACCAATTCGAACCCGCAGCCTCACAGCCTCGAGGTGTAATGGCTGCCCGCGGTGTCGCTGTGCCCCCTTGCTTTGTTTTAGCAGATGGGCTTCTCCCCGGCCATATTTTAGGGGGGATTAAAGTCAGGGGCTTTGAGCCAGAGGTCCCTGGCTGGCCCCTGGGCCAGAGCTGGCAGGATTTCTCTTGGAGGGTCAACCCATCAGCGAGTTCACCGAGTTCACGCCAGTCACGGTCATTACTGTGGGTTTTTTTTTAAGAGTTTGGTTTTATAAATGACTGAAGTTATTAATGAATGCTTTACTAGTTGCAATTATTGCTGGTTGCCTTTGGTCTATGTGGTATGCTTAATGAATTGTTTTTCTTTCATCAGAAATACAATGGTTTTATATCATTTTATTAACAGACAGTGACTTGAAATTGCTTTCACAGTCATGGGTGCCCGTAGCTACACACCTGTAGGCACTGTGCACACCCTTAGCATTTATGATTATTATTTGGCTAACGCAATATTTCTTTTGCCTCGTTATGTCTGCAACAGAAATTTAAAAAGAGGTGTAGGGCCACCTGATTCTGGGAAAAATATAAACCGTGTGTGATTTTTTTTTTCCCCTCAGAATAAGGATTGTGATTTGCTCACACGCATTCTTGTACAATATATTTCTCACCTTTTGATTATTTTTCATTATATACTGTTGTTTTAAAGATGGAAGAAAAAACCGGTTGGGATGCACAGATTATGGGTCAGCATATGGACACTGCTGGCCTATATTAAAGCTTTATCAAAAATCAAAGATAGCAGCATTGGGGTTAAAAATCCACACGAAAATGCCAAAATGAGTGGATTGAACAATCAACCAAATTCCATAGTGAAGGATGAGAGATTTCAATGATTTACCACTCATAAGGGATCTACATGTGTATGATTCTTTCTTAAACCTGACCCATAGATCGACAAGTGGCTCAGAGGTTAGTCGGTTATTGGCGGTATCACACAAAAATATCGGGTATCGGTCAAAATGCCCACATCGGTGTGCCCCTAACAGTATGATCTTCACTGAGATGGGATTCTCACATCCACTCTGCAGAACAAACAACTCATTTTCAAGTGCTGGAAATGCCAAATATAAACATCAACACCTGTTTCTATACTATCATGTCCTGTAGAACAACAGACAGTTTGTGGGTGAGGCGGAGCAGTTGACATGAACTCCTGCATCTGCCCCTTTTTGCAGCAGTGCTTTGTTCCAGTTAGATTCCAGTTAGACCAATGTGTTGTTTTTAGCATCTCAGCTTGGGGCCGGCCTGCTGGCTCAGGGGGTGGCACTCTGGCCCCACCCCTCTGGGTCTGGCCTCTGCAGTCTTGCCTCAGCTCTGTGTTTGTGGAGCCCGTGTGCACTCCCCACACGTTGTCCTTTTTATCTGGGTAGCCTGCTTTCCTCTCGCAGTCCAAGGACTTATGCTTAGTTCAGTTGGGGACACTGAATTGCCAATCGTGTGACCCCTGCGACCTTGGCCATGATATACCATGGATGTTGCAGCAAGATGAAATTCTGTGGGGAAAAAAATAAAGTAATAAGTGATGGGAGCGCATCTTGTGGGGTATTCTCCTCCATTTACACTTTCTTAGAATAATGAACAATGTTTTATATAACGCAAACCTTTATGCATTTATACTGTAGAACATTCAGTGAACATTTATAATGCATTTATGATGCATTCATAGAACATTCATAAGCAGCATGTAAGTATATTTTAACATTGTAACATCCCTTAACAGCTTCAATTTAAGACTGAGACGTCTATAAATGTTCTCTGAATGCATTATAAAGGCATCATGTGTTATGATGCGTTGTCGAGCCGGGAAGCAGACAAGCAGAGCCGTTACGGAGGACAACTGACAGGGCTGACAGGGACCACACGCCACGTAACGTCATGAAAACATTAATGACAAGTCTGCCAGAACTACGCAGACTAAATACAGAAAACAGGCAGGTAGCAACGAGAGACAGGTGAGAACAATCAGGGAAAAACGCGGGGTAACGAGGTGGGCGTGGTACACACGAGGATCGGATGGAGCTGGGCGTAACATTATGAAGGTTCACTTAATGTAAAGCATTACCCATTAATAGTTTAAATTTCAAGTTTCCTGGGCCACCAAGTATATAACTCTGGGAGAAGAGCTGAGGAATTAATGGAGTACCATCCATGTGATAGACTTTGCAGAAAAATACAATTAAATATTTATGTATATCATGCAGTTGACGGAAACCACAACATTCACTGACATATCGGTCTGAAACTGAACATTTCAAAGAGCAAAGGGTTCCCTTGATTTCGCTTTGATCTCTTAGTCTTCTGAATGTAGAAGACATTACTATTACGTTATTAGCAGGCTGGCTCCTGTGCTCCATTTTTTGCTGAACACTCAAAGACAGTGTAGAAGTATGCATTTTACATTCCATACGTTTGAATCTAGTTTGCTGCCTTGAAAAAAAATAATCTCATTTTGTTTGATGGTTTTCAGCGGGAAGGAGCCCTTACAGCCATACGCAGCATCATTTTCCCCACTTGCATTTTATTGAACCCTAGATCAAAAGCATAAAATGATTAGCACATATGTGATGCTAATCCATCCCCAGACCAGCTATGCATCATAATTTAGAGTTTAATGTTTCAGTTGTTTTATCTATTGTATTTTTCTCATTCTATTCATTAAATTGATTATAAAGCAGGAGATTTTTTTATTGATTATAAATTTATTAATTATAAAGCAGGTGTGTAAAAAATACCACATTTTATCCTATTTTATTTTTTTTTTGTTACAGCATCTGTACATTACATCAGTTAATAGAGGTATTGATGTAGAAATATTTCAATGTTTAAAAATAATTGATGGTAAAAACTACTTACATTAATTCAAAATATCAAATCTTTCCATAAAGGGATTATTTCGTATTTAGCTACTTGGTTCTTGAGCTGATTTGTAGGGAAGAGGATTAGGGCCACGATGAAAATATTATTTGAATTCTGACTTTCATGTCTTTTTTTTTCAGAAGTCTGACTTTAATGTCAGAATTCTATCTTTTTTCTCAGGATTCTGACTTTAATCTTAGAATTGTGAGTTTAGAAAAAAAGTCAGAATCCTGACATTAAAGTCAGAATTCAAGTAATATTTTCACTGTGTCCCTAATCCTCTTCTGTAGATTTGGGCCTTGAGTCGCTCAGAAGTGGAAATTTCTGGTACAGAAAGTACAAATCCAGACTAGGATTTTGTTTCAAACAACCAGTGGCGCAGGCTACTCTGTAACTGTGACCCTCTATGCTCAACTGGTTGGTTGAAACTAAATCATGGTCTGGATTTGTACTTTCTGGACCTGAAATTTCCACCTCTGGAGTCGCTGCTCTTTGCCTTGGATTATGGTCCTCTTCTTCATTGTCTGATGCTCTTGATGGACATTAATACAGCGTTAGGAGCAGAAGTCAAGAGGAATTAATGTCCCATAGAGTCACAGACGTCTTCCATTGCGTTTCTGGTCTCTTAATGCTATTGGCACGTCCTACCAGACGGGACTGAAGCAGGAAAAGCCTGCTTGCTTGTTTGCTGCCCTTATCAAATTCCACACTTGATGAATCATGGCTATGTCAGGTCAGTTGCTTTGAACCTATAAAGTCAATTCTTCCAGCTCCTTATCGTGTGGTACTAAAGACCGCCTTTCCTCGCTCAGAGTGTTATAGAGAGGACTTAAGACTGATGTGGCACTGATTGTGACGTTTTCGTCAATCTGTCGAATCTAGGGTTAAGGTGAAGCTTCCATTGATGAACCATCTTTATACCACAAGGCAGACTGCACCTTTATACAGGAGGTAGAACAAAACTTGCTAAAAAAAATTCTGGTGAAAATTGGCCTGAAGTCAGTTTTAAATAGAATAAGGGTATTTTTTGCTAGCAAAAACAGAATCTATTGCATCTGTATATGATTAATTACTAGATGTATATGCATTATTTCATTGATCTATCCACTTTCTGAGCCACAGAAAAAGGCACATGTGTTACACACAAATCACATCCATAGCTACACAGGCTACCCTGAACTGTCCATTGCCCCCGCCTTGAATGGGGTTGCTCTGTCAGCCCCCCAAATAACGTACCAAACATTTAGGCACATAAAACGACGCAAAGTACTGAACATGCTTGCCATTGGCACGCAGCACGAGCTCAAAATATGGACAGCCAGCCTGGCTTTTGTTCTCTGAATGCATTTTGATATAAAAGCAATAAATCATGCAAAATTATTTGAATTATTGTAAGGTTTGTTATCATTGGAAACAGATGAATGAGCTGTCCCACTCTGTGTCATTGCATATACTCTAGTCTTAATTGACTATATTTTTAATATTTTATATTATCACCATTATGACTCATAATGGATAGTTTTATCATTACAATTGCTTTTTTATTAAGTTGACAGTTTTAATTATATTCAGATTAAAGAGAAACATTGTCTGGAGAATGGTTTCCGGAGGCACCATACTTTCGTATATGTCGAAACATAAGATTTTCTGTTTTTATTTTTATAATTAGTTTAGCTTCAGCTGTTTTGAATGAATATATCCAAGCTGTGGGTCCGGAACACTGACCCAGACGGCTGAAACGGACTTGGGATATTGTCGCTCTGCGTCAATGTTATTCTGAACAATAAGACACTACTTGAACACTCAAAATGATGAAGAATGATGATAACGATAGTGATGGTGATTATTATTATTATTATTATTATTATTATTATTATTATTATTCAGTAAAGTCAAATAAAGTTTTATTGTTCTTTCATCCATGTACAATACAGAGTGAAATGAGTTCCTTCTGAACTCATAGTGCAATATCCATGGCGGGACAGACGCTAAAGTACTAAAGACAATTTAAATAGTGCAATATTCTTATTCTTATTAATATGTGTCCTGTGTTGCTTGGGATATGTTGCTTCAGACCTTCCTATGACCATGTGACGGACGGATGGACAGATGGATGCATGGATTAATGCACAGAGTATGATTGTTGCTGTTGCGCCTCCAACTGTAGTTGAAATATTTTATACAGTATGTGGTATGTCACACACATGTCGTAGTTTAAAAATCCAGTTTAAGTGCTTCATTCTTGCTAAAACAAGGTGTCTGCATACAACCATGCTCAAAATATGGCAAATAGCCAAGGCTATGTAAGACTTATGTCGCAGTTTTTGGAAGAAGATCCTACGATTCTAAAGCTCCCAAATGACAGCAGCAGCAGCAACTAGCCATTGAAAAATCCTCCCTTTGAGATGAAAGTATTTGTTGGTCTAATGCTTTCAGCTTTAACATTCGGCTTTAATAATAATCTGTCTTTTTTGTTTCGTTTCCACACTGCAGTGGTTCTGTAAGTTACTGGAGTCGACTTCACTTGTCATCCTAATCACACGTGTAATGGCACTGTATACAGCAAAATCGCATCGCTTCCGTCGTTGGACACGTGCGCCATATGCCTCACCTCCTGTGCCATCCTTAATTGGGCAGCCCACCCCGGCAACAGTTTGCCCATCCAACAGACGTCGTTAACGCCGCGTCACGTTCCGCTCGGACAGTAAAACGCGTCGCGCCTTTTTCAGAGAGCGACCCAGACATTAAAGAGCGAGGAAGCAGGTGGATGGTTTGCGAGTCAGTGTGAGCTGCTTAAGGGGATGATGGACTTCCATGTCCCTCCATCTCCCGAAATCTTTGTTATGGTGCCAGGGTGCTGCAGGGGGCACACAAATGTTCCCTGGCCTATTTAGAGAAGGATCAGATGGAGCGTATCTGCATTATGTCCTAAAAAAAGCAAGTTTGAAACTTCGCAACCTTATTTCTTTATTATATGTTTCAACGGGACATTTAATTGATGTTTTACTGAATTGCTTTTGTCATTTAACAATTGATTGTGCATCGTGTGGGATCCCTGCCATAGGGCCCTATGCTGCTTACCTTTAATGAGTAACCTTTAATGGGTAACGGGTATTCGTATTTGGAGTGAAAATACTCTTTTGATTTGGACTTTTGAATAACTTCAAGGTCATAGGAACAAACCTGTTATACATTTTAATAAGACAGGTATAAACATTGGCTAACTGCAAGCTGTGTAAGTTTTGTCAGATAAATGTACTTGCTCAGCCATAAAAATTAGGTTATTTTGTTTGTGTTGCAGAGACTTGCCAGTCATTTGTGATTTTGTTCCATGTATTTGAATCTACATGGTGCCCATCCATCTTCTGTACCCACTAGTCCTATTCAGGGTTGTGGGGGGTCTGGAGCCTATCCCAGAGACCATGGGCACAGAACCCCAGACCAGTGCAGGGCACTCATACACCATTTGGTAATGCCAGTTAACCTCAGGATGTTTTTAGACTGGGGTGGGGGTGGAGTACCCAGGGGGAGAACATGCAAAGTCCATATGCACAGAACCCCAGCAAAGACTCAAACCCAAGTACCAGAGGTGTTCAGCTACAGCTCTGATGTCTTATTAAGACAAATAACCTAAAACCTGCTTTTTTCCTTAGGATATATTAAGAGACGTGTGGATTATCCGAGGTTCAAATGCGACACTGTTTGGGTCAGTCCGTCACCCACGCTTTATGTTATCCCACGCAGGAGAGAGCTACGTCTGTGCCTCAGAAAACTACTACAAGAAAGTGGACTACACAAAGAACGTCAACCCCAACTGGTCGGTGAACGTCAAGGCCTCCGCCTCCCAGAGGGGCCTGCAGTCGCTGGCCAGCGCCAAGGGGGTCAACGAGGTCAAGGAGAGCAAGGATTTTGTGCGGCCCAAGCTGGTGACGGTGATGCGCAGCGGCTCCAAGCCGCGCAAGGCCGTGCGCGTGCTGCTGAACAAGAAGACGGCGCACTCCTTCGAGCAGGTGCTCACCGACATCACCGAGGCCATCAAGCTGGAGAGCGGCGTGGTCAAGAAGATCTACACGCTGGATGGGAAGCAGGTAACCCATGTCCACATCACTCGTGGAAAAACTCCAGATGCACTTAGCTTCAAGTGAGAAGATTCACAGTCGCTAGCTTTCGCGTCGCAGGAGATGAGGTCTCGGGTCACTGCATGCATTAATGCAGGACACACAGTATCATTTCACATGGGTCACAGTCCTGCTAGTTCTACATTTAATTGCATTTCTATCTGAAAAAAAACACCTGAATAATGGCTTCAACAATAGAACCCAATGACATCAAGCTGAAAACAATGTTCCCTTTGATCCTTAAAATCTTTAGTGTCCCGATGTCAGTTGCTGTACACTGTGTAGAATGTAGCTCTCTCCGGACTACTACTGACACATTACTGATGAAAACTGAATTTACGTATAACGTAAACGTATAATTGTCACATAAATTTACTGTCCATTTATAACACGCTTGCACGACTTACTGTTGTGATTATGTCGACATGGATATTAAAGTCAACCCCCATTTGAAGACATTGTATACTTTTATGAACAGATTTTATATAGGCGTTCTCTAAGACTACTGGACACTTTCATTCATGAATGTGGAAGGATTACTTTAAATGGGAGGGCCAGCAGCAATAGCACTCAAGAAATCATATTACTGTGTACCAGTGAAAACAAAGAGATCTATGGTGATTTAAGGTAGTAAGCCATTGCAACATTGTTAATAGCAGTATCCTGCCCAAATAATGACGTAAAACATACATACACATTATGTACAATTTAATTGTAGGGATTTGGAAAAGCAACACAGCAGCTTGGTGGCGGATTCTCTAGTGCTGGGTGACAACAGCCCATATGGGGTCGTTAGTGAGGACAAAGGGGGGGGGGGGGGGAAAAAAATTTATTTGAAATGGGTAGAAAAAAAATACTACAGTACAGTATATTGGTTAAGATGGGGCTAGACGGTAGCCTGTATCAAATTTTTACGATATATCAATATTTTTTTCAAAACCAGATATAGGATTACACAATACCATTAATACCGACTCTATGTAAGATTTTTAATATAAACCAATAGTATTTGCAAAAACTTGTGATGTTACATAGAATCGCAGAATTCACAGTTAAAATAAATTTAAAACAAATTTCTCCACTTGACTGAACCCTTATTGGGGCACTTTGAAATATTGCCTAGATTTAGTCAAGGTTGATGTTCTCCTCTTCTGATTGTGTAGTAAGACACCATGTTCCTCGTGGTTTCTTACATGCTTTGTTGGGTTGGAATCCAGTCCTCCTCACTTCATTCTCTTCTGGGTACTGCCGTAACTGATCATACTTTACTCAGCATTGGTCAGTTAACGATAAGGAATTAATAAGGCACGAGGTGTCTTTATGAAGTATGAAGGTGGAGAGTTTTATATGCTCAGGCCTTTCAGGGCACTTCCAAAGTGTATATTCAGCTGTCATTGAAAAGAAAAGTCTTACAGCTTTTGTGACATGACGTGCTTTGATCGTCCCTGTTATTAATTAATCATCATTTGGTTCATTCCATGATGGGCACAGCAGCGACTGTAGAATCGTTGTGATTGGTTTAAATATAACTTGTTTGTCAGAGTTCTGTGTTCTGTGTGATTTTCAGGGGTTACATTTACACTTTTGTTGTCAATTTTTAAAGAATGTTACAGCAAGATTTGAGGCAATGGTTTGTGTTTAGCTGCAATCCACTTCATTAACTTCAGTTGTACCTTCTGGTCTGGCTTTGTATTACGCAAGAAAGTGTAGTGGTTATATATTATAAAACTGGCAGTATATCACATATTCTCACAGACATTCTTACCATCTGTCGCTGAAATAAAAAGAGATGCTCTTGTAGACTTGGAATATTTGTTTAACCGGGATGAGTTACGGTCCAGTGGAGAGTCACAAGTCAATCATTATTTCATCATCACCTTCATGACTAGAAAAACAACTTATTACAGTGTATCAATAATAGTCTCATTATATCAAATTCGAGGGTATTCTTGAGGAGTTGCTCTGGTTTTTAATGAATCTGGACTATATCTAAGGTAATGCAAGTCTTGCCAAGTGCTCAAGGTGCAGGGACAGATTCTGGTACAGGTTTAGGCCCCTGGGACTGCGATGAATCATCAGGTTGCTTTTTATGGTCGTCCAGAGTGGATGCCATTATTTAGCACACAGTCAATGACAGGATGAAAGCTCTGGCTTCCTTTGATGTCAATGGCGACCTGGGCTTACATAAATAATGGCCGATAGAGAGGATTGTCGAAACGAGTTCATTCTTTTTAGGCTCATCAATGCCATGGTAGATAGGTTTTCAGGATCTAAGAATCATACAAAAGGAATTATAAAAACAAGCTTTAAATAGACACTAAAAAGCTATTTATAATGGCCTTCTTAACTGATGAAACAAAACCGTAATCATGAAAAAGGGTGGTATCCTACATTGAGTTTAGTTGCACTTGGTCACGATGAAGAAATCCTTCATTTATATGTTCTTGTTTATTGCATAATAACTTATTATATTATAGTGAAAACTGCTGATCAGATGCTGATTTTGAAAGGATGATTCCTTTTATTCAGTTGAGGAAAGAGCTGTGTTACATGCAGCTGTATCATGTGACAGATTCGCAACAAAGTCCATTCATTTATCCCCCAAAGGGTTATCCTGGTCAGGTTCACAGGCAGCATAGGGCACCAGGCTGGGATACATCCTTACATCCTGGACAAGATACCAGTCCAACAGAGAGCACATCAGTTCACACGCCAACAATAGTCCTGGCCAGACAATTTCGAGATTCTTTGGTTTTCACATTTCCCTCATGCTATCCTGCACACATAAAGTAAAGAGCAGTCAAAAAAATATGTTTAAATGATCTTCATGTTGGTGTAAAACTATGATGTTATGCCTGTAAAAGTGTGTCAGCTGAGTCGTTTATAACACTCTCCTAAGTCACCCCTGGATTTGCAGAAACTGTCCAATACTCCATGTATTTTTTGACTTGACCACTACCCAACCTCCATCCAGGTAATTAACTAATTGACCTGCTGGGGAAATTTAATGAACTCACGGTGCGGTGCCCCTGAGGAGAGGTTTGGTAACTGGGTGCTCATCTAGCCATCCAACAATATTAGCAACTTATAGGAGACCAGAAGAAACTCTTGTTAGCTTTTTTTTATTGTATTACTATTGATTTGCATATGTTCTAATCTTAATTTGTGGGGTTTTTTTCTGAGCAGATGCACGTTTACTACCCAAATGAATAGGGTTAAACATTTTATGTGACTGCCTGACACTTTTCACAAAGTACTACATATACAGGTGGGAGTAAAATTTGAGGTCAGAACCTTGCGTAACAATCCAACAGCAGTATGATTTCTCCAAACAAAAAGGCACTTCCCTGTATTTACTTTACCCCTCTACAGAGTTTGTCGTGGTAAGTTTGAAAATGACCTTTATTTGACCTTGAACCCTCAATCTTTTCAACTTCAAATGCAAACATGCACAGATGTTTTCACTTAAAAGGCCATTTGTTTGACAGACTATTCACAGTACTTTTAATGTTTGAAATGAGAGTGAAAAGAGCATTGATTGGCAGAAATGACCGCTGATGCATTTTATTCTCTGGTGCTAAGAAGGAGCAAACTTCAGACCAGCTTTTCATTGAAATGGACACGGTGCAGACCCATTTAAATGGGCTGCATCCTTGTGTCATCTCTGTTGCCTTTTGATCTTGGCAGGTAGCTATGAGTCATCAGTTTCTCACGTATAATTGTGACATAAATTTATTGTCCATTTATAACACGCTTGCACGACTTACTGTTGTGATTATGTCGACATGGATATTAATATCTAGAAACTGTACATATGAGACAGAGATGATATGAGATTTAATTGATGAGTATTTTGACTAGGTTAATACATACATTGATCCTCCATAACATTAAAATCACTGAAGGCGATGTGAATAGCATCGATTATCTCATTGCGATGACATCTATCATGGGTGCCAATATATATTAGGCAAGGCTGTTCTTGAAGTTAATATGTTGGAAGCAGGACAAATGGGCAAGTGTAACAGTCTGAGAGACTTTGACAAGGAACAAATTGTGATCGGTAGACTAGATAAAAACATTTCCTAAAATGCCGGTCTTGTAGGATGTACCTGGAATACAAAAGTGGTCTGAGGAAGGCAAATGGTGGAGGCAGTGTGATACTCTGGGCAATGTTCTGCTCTGGTCCTGGCGTTTGCGTGGACGTTACCTCGTCACGTACCACCAACCTAAACATTGCTGCAGAGTGAGTACGCCAACCGCGATCGAGCATCTGTGGGACCTGCCGCACAAACAAGCTCGATCCGTGGAGGCCCCACCGTGCAGCTAACAGGATCTGCTGCTAACGCCTTGGCGCCAGATCGCACAGGAGACCTTCCGAGGTCTTGTGGAGTCCATGTCTTGATGGGTCAGAGCTATTTTGGCGACACGAGGGGGGGGCAACACGATATTAGGCGGGTGGTTTTAATGTTATGGCGGATCCATGTGAATGAGCAGTGGGTCCCAGCCTGTATTGCCGAATTATTTCAAAATTTCCTCTTTATACTTGGTGCTGCTCATCTCCAGTCCCCTTTCCCATTTACACCCCTCCAGCGACCTTGCAGCTCACACCCTGCCGCTCACACCCAGCCTGCTGTTCCTCAAATGCCGACTCCGCATTCCTGGGTCTGTGCCTTCGCTCCTGTGCAGGCTTGCTATTGCAGAGAGAATCTTAATGTCGATCCCCCCCCCCGCACCTCCTCCCCAGTTCTGCAGTGCACCTTATCTCCCCGCTCCTTTCTGCCGGCTGGTGTGACTGGTTGCTAGGAGACTGCATCCGCAGCTCACAGGGAGTCCACTTGGGGTTAGGGTCCGTCTGTCGGCCACCACTTCCTGGAAATGGTGTGTGTGTGTGTATTTTTGATTTGCTGTAATTGTACATCAATAACTTATATTCTCCATATTGTCAGTCTTTCACCATTTACTTGTGCATAGTCGTGTGGACGTGCTGGGCATATTAAGGTATCAGTGATGATCTTTGAGATGCCTTCAGTATCGATTTTGTTCTCTGGGTTTGGCTCCTCTTCATGCAGTGTTATTTGTGTTTGTCAGGGGGCTGAAGGCAGCAGATGTGCTTCTCTGCTAAACAATTTCCGCCGCGTGATTTAGTTGGTATTGCGTATGCAGGGTAATCACCTGAGGGGAGACTTTTTCACCCATTGGCCGCTGGTAGCCAGCCAGCTTGCAGATATTATTCCAGGTCCATGCTGAGCCCATGCTGACTGTCCTTCTCCCATTGGCAGAAGAAGGACACTTATTTGGGCCATCAGAGGCTGTCACTCATAATTGCCAATGAACCATGGGCTACTATGGGAGATTCAGTGTCCAATCAAAGATGGTCCTTTTGGAGACTGACATGTTCATTTGGAAAACTGGTGCTTTTTGTGACAGAATGAATCCATCTGCCTATACATCCATCCATCCACCATTTTTTATGATTACTTGGCTACTGCGAGGTTGCAGCAGTGGAGGTTCCAGACTATTTCAGCCGGGGGGGGGGGCGGTTGTTCTGTTAGGGGAGCCAGATGCGTTTGACCTTAATGTCCTCTGACTCTTACTTACACTAGATTGCCAGCATTAAGAAGGAAAGAGCGATTTTGAAAAATGATGTTATTTATGCCTCGCATTGTACAGATTTTACAAATATTTAACTCATTAGGGTAGATCTAATCCAGTAGAATTCCTTGACCTTTATCCAGCCATGAAGAACAACCATTTGACTGAATGTCTCCCATGAGACGGCCATCCATACCATTATGGATCACCCCAAGGTAATGGTAATTTTTATAATATTTAGCAGCTCTCCAGCGAAGTGTCCGGCAATCAACCTCCATGAACCTCGACCGCATCAATATCCCATTGTGATTTTTGAGACCTGTTACCTGTCACAAGTTAGATAACGTCTTTGGTGCATGTCTAGTGGTTGACGCACCTGCAGCTCAAGCGCTGAATCTGTCCTCTTTGGAACTATGCTGACTGCCTTATATCTCTTTACAAATATATAAAAGTTCGCATTGTCAGACTTATTCTACAGGCTATTGCTGGTGCTCATTGGCATCTAACCCTTGTAGCTGTGCCTGTAATTGTGATTTACTTACTTCAGAATTAAAGTCCTTTTATGGTGATGGTGGTGCAGAGGGCAGTGCTGTCATTCAGCAACCAGAGGGTTGCCAGTTCGAGCCCCGCCCGATGACCCTATCAAAGTGTCCTTGAGCAAGACACTGAACCCCAAATTGCTCCCGGTGTGCAGGTTGGCGCCCTGTGTGGCAGCCTTCGCCACCGGTGTGTGAATGTGTTTGTGGATGGGTGAATGTGAGGCATAAATTGTAAAGCGCTTTGAGTGCTCGGAAGAGTAGAAAAGCGCTATATAAATGCAGTCCATTTACCATTACCATTTACTTTTCACACGTTTCTGTTATTGTGTCCTCACCCTCTCTTAGCTTGAATTCTGAATTGATCAATTCAATTCAAACTGAACTAACATTTAGTGCTGGTGTTAAAATGTATAATCTTGAGTTACCAGTGTCCCTTACCTGCCGCTCACTCCCTCAAGTAGTACTGAGTGAACAGGGTCTGACACAAAATGGATGGAATGCCAATAATGTGTCCCCATAGCCAAATATATTACTTTTCATGATCTGGTTGTTTCCATGGTGATGGCCAGCTGCAAAGCAGAGACCCAGAGCCAACTGCAGTTGCTTTGGAGCAGGTGTATGACATCGGCTTCCATTCAGCAGCCACTGCTTCCAACAAGCTCCACAGGCTGCGAGTGTATTTGACTGCTATCCATGAGATCTTTCCCAAAGCAATTTGAATGAATCCTTGTGCTTTTTCATATTTTAATGGAAAAAAACTTCAAAAACTTTATGTTGGAAAAAGCCTCTGATAAATCCTTTTGTCAATGTTTCTATCCCCCAGGCTTCCATTCTTGGCCATTTCCATCTGGCTGTGGGTCATATTAAATAAAGTATAAAATCCTCCCAGCCATCCACCGGTTTAACACCTGCTTGAAGTTATTTCCTTTGGTTCTGTAAATGTTAAACTTGATTTTTAAATATATTCATTTTTCATATAATATTATGCTTGCAAATTCAAAAGAAAGTTTCTAACTTGTACAAAGAAAGTAAATGTTGCATTACAGAAGGATAACACCTTTGAGCAGCCTCTGAGAATGTGTACTGCATACAATGGGTTTTCGGCACATAAATCCTCAGCAATGATGTCACCCATTTATCCACCATCCATCAGCTTTTCCTGGACACGGCCGCCGGGGAAATCCTGCATGTCAATGGGAAGAACCACACACACATATTCATATTCAATGCACCAACATCAAAAAAACTTTAATTTTCTGCCAGTTATATGTATTTTTTATACTACACACTATGGGAATCATGCAGTAAGGCTTCCATAAGCTTTCATTTCATCTCCCCGTACCTGTTTTCTCTGTGCGCTTGTAGTGCCAAGGTCCATGGCTTCCTATCTGCTTGTTCTATATCTGTGAGTCAACAGGCTGCAGTGCCTGCTTTGTTTATTCTGCATCAATTTGCATGATTTCTTCTGGGTCAAAACTGATTGGGTCGGACGATTCGTTTACTCACTGAATCGTATGGTTGGTTGATCACTGAATGAGCTCACAGCTCTGATCAGTGTTTGCTCGATCCAGTTCTCACTGTGGTTTGGGAACCTTTTGTAACGTGGCTGCATGACTATCAGGCAGTGTTTAGTTTGTAATCACATGACTCCATGACATCACTTATCATGTCAGCTTCAATTTAAATTACAACATGATTGTTTGAGGTTCTTATTGACCAACTTACAGAAGAGATAGAACATGAGAAGGTCTAAATCTTTGTGTGTCTTCTCATCTGTAATTTTATAGATTGCATTTATTTTGCATGTGCTTTTATTCAACGGGCCATGCAGTTGAGGAAACAGGGTTATCCAGTCTCTAGAGCAATTAGGGTTAAAGGCCACGCTCCTGCGGGCCCAATGGTGGAATTACTCTGTTGACCACAAGTTTTGAACCAGTGATCTTCTGATCATGGGCACAGCACGGAAGCCACACATCGCCCCCATTAATAGTGGCAGCAATTGTTGGCAGTCGCACATTTCTGTATGCAAAGACAACTGTTTTAGTAGAGCGCCGGTGAAAGTAGAAACTGGGAACATTTGCAGTTGTCCAGGAATTTTACGCACAACATGAAGTATGACTGGAATTTGAAAACTGGCATGTTAAGATGTCAAGGAACATTCACTAATCTCTCAACTGGCCTCTGCTGGAAAGACTTGCTGAACTGTGCTTTTAAATTACTGCATATGTAATCTTCTGATTAACCATATTAATCCCATGATTAGATATTATACATTGTCCACATGGTCTAAGGCTAATTGAATGGAAATTAACTTTAGCAATTCCAAAATATTCTGTAATTTGTGGAGTGGGGAATAAATTCTATAACCAAATTCATAAAATGCTATGATTCATTTTACATGTGGATACCAAAGAGGTAAAAACACAGAAGTGCTAATGCAGAAATATTCTGAGATGAAAGTTGTTGAAAGTTGAACCTTAAGATAATCTTTCACATGCCAACAGTGTTATACATTGAGTGATAAGGATCAAAATGATCAGTATTACTCACTGAATGAGATTCATTTGAAAATATGAATCATTAAATGAGTCTCTGCCATTTCTGGAAACTGCTTCTGCTGCCCGCTAATGGTCTGCTGTACATCCTGTGCTCAATGTGGCATTTCCATGTCCTAATTTATGTAAATCGAGTTTAGTAATTATTTAATATTTATAATCTGCTAGTAATTAATTATGGATGTGGTATGTTAAGGATTTTAAGTAACTGTAATAGCCTAAGTAAACCTAATAAACATTTCTTATAATTTTATATTTGTCGTCGCTATGCGGAATGTCTTGAAATCTCAGGGGTGTTAATACTTTGTGTTTCGATTAGGGATGATGGTTATGACGCATTTCAAGACTGCACTCTGAAAGGTAAAAACCCACATGCAAAGAAATAACGTTTCATTGGATTACAACATCTACAATTGTCTTTATTAAATCAAGGAACATCCTGGGCCTTTGCGTATTAGCTACTAAGCAGAGTTATATTTAGAATGAATAGGTTTGTTTTTTCCATGCAGACTTCTTAATACAGTCAGTGCATCAATGCATTTCTGTTGGATCTTTAACGTGTCTGGGGTTGAGATTCATGGCCCTGCTGTTCTGTACCACAGCTGAACGTCATGTACATGGAAGTCGCTTTTCCAGCAATGGGCACATGGAAACGTTTCTTTTGCCATGGGAATGAACGTTTTAGACTGTAGACTTCCCTATAAGTGGTCGTTGATGATTTGGAAGGTTGTAGACCTGACTGTTTTTAGGAAATGGCCAGAACAGAATTATGTGGAACTTGCGAGTCCGATTTAGCCTTATATGCAGCACTTACCTCCGTTTATTTATCACCTTTCAGGTTAAGTCAATCAATAACTCGTTGATATACATCTGTAAAGTGTTTTCTTTGGGCTCAATACCTTAGAATTTGACTAGTTATCCAAAAAATAACCGAATGGTCTTATTTGGCTGCACAACAGCAGAGGCTAATGACTCACGATGACTGACAAGTTACAATAATCACACACACAGGTTCTGTGAGCCACAACCCAAAACGTAGCTGTGTTCTAATGGCCAGATGATGAAAAATTTGCAAAAATTATGTATTGGTTTGATTTCCTTATATTTCTTTTGCCATTTTGAGTGCCAAAAAAAATCATCTGGACTTCATTTCCTAAGAAACTTTGGCTGTATGGATTATTGTTTTATTCTTCACTGTATATGTATTTGCGTTGAAAGATTTTTATAAAATAGTTTTTAAGACGTTTTTTTCACATTGTGGGGACCAAATATTACCACAATGCAATATATACATGACCACACACATAAACACATCCATATATGTATTAATTTATATAATTTATATAAAAATATAGTTAATTCATATTCAACATTACTACTAAAGAATACGACTTCTGAACAGTGAGATACTGGGCCTGTTCATTAGCTAATTGTATAGCTAATTGCCCAGATGAATGAAACATTGATGAACACCGCCTTCTACTTCAAAGTGCCTTGGCATGGATTTTACTCGTGTCTGGACTGGCAGTGAAGGGGTGTGCCAGCATTCTCCTTCCGCTAGAAATTCCATCATTTGGTATTTCGTTGACGGTGGTGGAAATCGCTGTCTCAGGCAGCGCTCCAGAGCCTCTCGGTTGGGGTGAGATCCGGTGACTCAGATGCCCATGAAATGAGGCTGACATTGTTTTAATGCCCGTCAGACCGTTCGGATGCAGAGCTCACAATGGGAGCAAAGAAAATTATCACAGCGCTTCACCCATTTGCTTAGAGCTTCATTTCTAAGGTTTCTAAGGTAGCAAAGGAATTTAGGAAATTATTGCTATATGCTGAGATAGAGGACAGGGCAGCTTGGGAAGCCGTGTCATAGGAATGGAATGGGAGTTTAGCCTCTTTTACAGATGACAGGTACTGGTCTGCCTTTTCACTTCAAGCCAAGAGAGTGCCAGCTGATAGTCTTTGTACAAAGCAGTAAACACCTTATAATATTAGCACCCTGTACTGCACTATTAAAAATTGCTTGACTATGTGTGTTGTTTTTGAGCCCTTCATCACAATGTGGACATGGGCATACTGGCATATACAGTACACACATATCAGCGACTCAGTGGGTGGTGGTTTGTGTGTGTAGCTGTCTGTGTGTGTACTGTAGGTGTCTGTGTGTGTATCTGTGTGTGTGTGTAGGTGTCTGTGTGAGTGTATTTGTGTGTGTATCTCTATATGTCTAGGTGTCTGTGAGTGTGTACGTGTCTGTGTGTGTGTATCTCTGTGTGTGTAGGTGTCTGTGTGTGTGTATCTCTAGGTGTGTAGGTGTCTCTGTGTGTGTCTCTGTGTGTGTGTAGGTGTCTGTATGTGTATCTGTGTGTGTGTGTAGGTGTCTGTGAGTGTGTGTGTGTATCTCTGAGTGTCTAGGTGTCTGTGAGTGTGTGTGTGTAGGTGTCTGTGTGTGTATGTGTGTAGGTGTCTGTGTGTGAGTATCTGTGTGTCTAGGTGTCTGTGTGTGTGTGTATGTGGACGTTTTCTCTGTGTTGCACAGGCCATCTCTGAATACTCAGGCTTGCTCGCACATACCATCAACAAGCTGTTGTCACTACATTGTCTGTGCTGTGTTTGTGGATGTGTGTGGTCCAGATATCCAAATGTCCCCACAATGTTATAAAAACAGTTATTTTGACATTGTGGGGACCATTTTTTTAGTCCCCGCAAGGGGAAATTCAATTTTAGAAAAAATCTGTGACTCTGCGATCAAAAAACTAAAAATGCCAAATTTGTTGTATTTCGTTTAGTTACTTCTGGTTAAGGTTAGGGCTGGGTAGGGGTTAATGTCGTCATGTTGGGATTAGGGTTTTTGCCCATAGAAATGAACTGTGAGTCCCCACAACGATATGAGTACAGGTCTATGTGTGTGTTTGTGTGTGCACGTGCGCTGGACTGTGACCTGTCCAGGCTTTAGCGAGCCTTGTGCCCTATGCCGCCTGGGAGAGGTTCCAACTTGACCCCCCCCAGGCTGACCCCGTACTGGATAAATGGCTAGGAGAGAGATGGATGGCTGAGCACGCTGCATTCATTCTTTCCCTAATTAATTACTTTGCTGAATCTCTGGAGTACCTACTTACTGCTTTAGTATTTAGATGATTCTCCAAGTGCCGCCTTTCCATACCTTTATATGCAGAATATACAATATAGGCAAAAGTGATTTGTTGGCACCCTATAGGGAGACTAAATAATATGTTATATGTGCAACATATATGTGCGTTAACACATAAGGTAAGATGGATGCAGAATCATCACTACCAAAATAAATGCCTAAAGACCCAGGAACAGTGACTGTCTTCAGCTTTGAAATAGCGAAAAAGAATTACATCAGATCAGAACATCTATGACATCATCTATGACATCATGTTTTTGTTCGTTATGTGATATCTTGTGTCTACTAGATAAGAATTAATCAATTTGAATTCTGTAGGGTATTTTTTTTTTATTTGTCATCTTTCTGTATTCTACCTACTTGTATAACTAAGCATCCTTCAGTGACTTCATGATATTGCAGAAATGGAAGAAGCTTTTAATATTACTTTGTATAATTCTTTTTTGTGATGTTCAACATTTATAAAGCCTTCACCTTCGCTTTATTTGCACCTCATAGTTTTTTTTTATGAAGTTACACATTTAGACAGACATGATTTACACCAGGGGGGCCCAACTGCAGTCCTGGGGGACCGGAGCCCTGTGTAGCTTAGTTCTTTCCCTGTTCCATCATAAATGATTCAGCTCAAGAGTTGTGTGGTAATCAGCACAAGGGGTTGAATCAAGTGTGTTAAATGAGGGGAAACCCAAAAATGTGCAGGGCTCTGGCCCCCCAGGACTGGAACTGGGCACCCCTGATTTACACCAACGAGGTTTGTCACAGGCCCATTACTGCCTTATGTTTCAGTCTGCAGTGACGTACTTTCAGTTTTGTCTAAATGCCCCTTACTGGTTATTTGGGAAAACAAAGGTTTTTATTGCACACTTCTGGTAAGAGCCTTGCAAATTCTCTTTGAAAGGGGTTATTCTCCACTTCAGGAATATCTCTTTCATGCACTCTCTACCATTTACGTTTTCCCCATTGATGCACCATTCGGTGTTAAAGTATCCTAGTTAATTTTGGGTTAGATTACAATCATCCATATATTTAATGGTTAATATGTATATTAATCAGAGAATCAGAATCAGATTAATTATATTCAAAGAGAAAAATGTTTCTTTTTCTGATGTCCTTTTGTGTTTCTTCTTTAGTTGGATTCCTATTGATGCTATTCTGCTCTTCAGCCTGAGGTACAGCTCCCCCTGTTACAAAGTAGCCAGCAGGCCCTCAGTAATACCAGCACAGCTTTTCTGCTGCATTAGCTACCCAGCCATTCATTTTGGTACAAAGGAAGCTGTAGGCCAATGGATGCCATATTCACTGCTAAAACAAAAGCATCATTTGCTATGCATGTGTACTAGTGTTTCTGGAAGAATCTATATGGCTGTATTAAATGCAGAGACACTGCGTTTGGGTCGTGGGATCGGTCCGGCTCCGTAACTTGTGAGGAGGCCTTGAATCGCTTAGCAGTAATGCAGTATCTGTCAAGGGCCAGGTGGCAGGTGGGCCGGACAGCTGGCAAGGCAGGGATCGGGTTTTGGTTCTGTGGCCGGGGATGGGGGGGGGGTATGGCAGTGGGGGCGTGGGAGAAAGGACACCAGGGAGCAGACGGCTGGCATCCACACATGCAGGACAGCCGTGGCTGCACGTTCCTCCAAGGCTACAGAATATCCTCTGCAGCACACAGATCCAGCTGTACTTAGCATCGCTGACACCCCCTGCTGGCGGTAACTGTGAAGTGTGTGGAAGACAACAGTAAACTACTCAAAGCTTTCTAAAATTACTTGAAACCTGTGATTGCATAGCCAGATTTAGCATCTGTAGTCCTTCCAAATGGCGTGCTTCCCTTGCTTTTTCCAGAACTCTTTGTATTCGTCCATTGTATTCTCTCATGCCTCGGCCAGTAATTTGCCCCGGTTTGACGCCTGAAAGGTACGTGGTTTCTCAAAAGTTGTGCCAGCCAGGATTTTGGTAGCCCAGTAGTATTTGTGTCTAGAGTTCAGCTCTGGCGTCGGCAGGATGTTTTATGCAGCCTGTTTAATAGTTTTTCTATGGAATATTCATTTGTATATTTCCACTCCACAAGTAGTTTTTCCAGGGGTCATGGTGAATAATGGTGCATGAGGTGGAATGCACCCTTGAATGTGACACAAAAAATAAATACATATTTATTTGATGAGAGCCACCTGTAAATCTAAATAGCACGATTGTGGGTGGAAACAACACAGGAATACGGGGACAGAGACGATGATTTCATTTGCAGTCTAGCTGCATGTCCAGTGTGCTGCCAAATCCAGATAACATATGACTAAGATTATTCTGTATGATATACACAGTCTCTTTGCAGGATAGTACTCATTCCAGCATCTCCCCTATGATATACAGTCTCTCTGCAGGATAGTACTCATTCCAGCATCTCCCCTATGATA
>JABFDZ020000002.1:2422472-2432914 GCA_019775955.2 Pollimyrus isidori
CATCTCCCCTATGATATACACAGTCTCTTTGCAGGATAGTACTCATTCCAGCATCTCCCCTATGATATACACAGTCTCTTTGCAGGATAGTACTCATCCCAGCATCTCCCCTATGACATACACAGTCTCTTTGCAGGATAGTACTCATTCCAGCATCTCCCCCTCGCTCCCCCCTCACCCCGCGTTCTTCCCAGTATCTTAACTTCTGAGTGACACTGGCTCAGAGCTGGGTCAGTAGGGCTTTCTCCTTCCTCTTTAAAATGACCGAGTTCTTTCCACATTTTAGGTGCGGTGCTCTCAGTCCGGTCCCTATGGCTGGGAGTTTGTACTCGCGTCCCTGACGGACACACGTCTATGCGTCAGGCTCTCTGCGTGCCGCCGGTTCGCGCTGCGACACCGCCGCCGCCTGGGCCGCCCCTTGCAGAGATCTGCATTGTACGTGGTGACGTGCAGTTGCAGGCTGGCTGCCATTTTTAGTGCTCTAATTACGGCCTGTAACAGCCAGGAGGACAGAGCTCCCGTCCACATCCTGACGGTACGGGAATATCTGATGCCTGGAATGAAATCTCTGCCTGCAACGAAGACCCTAAGGAGGAAAAGAGTGAGCATAAGAGTGTGTGTTTGCGTCCACGCTATGAGGCCCCTTCCGCATGCTAATCCCCCACACCTGCGATTCCCTGTCTGCTAATGAAAGCAAGACTAATCGCCTTCAGTTTTTCCAGAGTGCTGAAGTCTGCTAGGATTACCAAGGCTGGTGACAGCACTGAGATGCTCCCTTCATTTTCAGGTTAACAGATGTTTTTTTCCATTTGTTTTTATCTGACTGGCACAGTGAAAGCTAAGAGACTGAATCAGCAGACCTGCACCGACTAATAGTGTAGAATATGGTAGTTATATGTCATCATAGCTGACGTTCATACATTTAATCCTGCCGATTAATCAATGTACTGTATTTCATATTTACAGAGTAAAACAAGATTAGCACAGCAAATAAAAAGAAAAAAAACAGAGTCACAGAAGAAGAAATTATATATGTATCTCTTTACATGTATCCCAAAGGCAAATTTTCGTATTTACTTGAGTTTAACGTCCGTTGTATTGAATGCCGGTTTTCCTGAATGAAATGTTTTCAAACATGAATGATAAAAAATTCATATGGAAAAGGACTCTTGCATCTCTCGGCTTGTATCAGAATTGCCATTTTGGTTTTGAGGAATATATGTGGTTTCACTTATATGAAAATCAATGGTTAAGGGTCTTACTTTCTTTCCCTAACTGCTGCTCCTTCTGACCAGTTCATGCTCCAGATGCCTTTAGTAACAGAGTCTGTTCCGGATGGCAGGACTCATAAGAACACAAGAAATTTACAAATGAGAGGAGGCCATCAAGCTCGTTTGGGGAGAACTTAACTAATAGCCCAGAGTTGTTAAAATCTTATCTAGCTCTGATTTAAAGGAACCCAGGGATTTAGCTTCCACTACATTAGCTGGAAGACTATTCCATACTCTAACGACACGCTGCGTAAAAAAGTGCTTCCTCAAATTTGTTTTAAAATGTTCTCCCACTAATTTCCATTTATGGCCACGAGTTCTAGTATTTAAACTAATACTGAAATAGCCATTTGGCTGAACAGCATCCAGTGTTTGGCTGAACAGACTCAGTTGCTGGCTAAATGCCTTTTTTTTACTATGTTTGTTTCCATGGTGATACTTTGTCTTGCCATGTAGTCTCATAGTGGAGAGGTCAGGTTATAGTTGCTATGAAAAAGTGAACTCAACATGGCATCACTGTTACTATAATGAGAATGGCTTCCTAAAATCACACCTTAATTTTCTTTCTATGTGGCAATGTGCTTTACATAAAACCACTCCTAACTTTTAATATAAAAAATATTCAAAAGAGAGTATTTTAATGATACGATTAAAATGTAACCAAAATATATACATAAAATATATACCAAACATAATATTATAGCGCTACCTCACACATTTATCTAATGTAACTTACAGCAGAGGAAGGAGTTCCAATTTATGCGCATAACTTGGGTTTTGAACACACAACCTTTGCGCTATAAGCGTAATGCTCTGCTATAGGAGCTCTGTCATGAAGCTTAACCATCGGTTGAGGTTCCAAAGCTAACTGCGAGCGAGACCCCCAACATGCTGTGTCGGGATAATCCAGAAGCAGCCGATTACAGTAATCAGGGCTGATGGTGGAAATCAGTCTCCATGCAGGGATTTCCTATCTGCTTTCTAAGGCTTTGCCTGTTATTTCATTTGTTTAAATAAAAAATAATTACAGGAATGTAATAAAAGTAAAAAATGACCATTAGTGTATAAATCAAGCAGCAGGCTTCATTTAATGACAAACACAATGTCAGGATTGGCCCTGATGGGATGAATTACATGGGCATGTACATCTACATGGCCGTCAAACTAGACATCGATGTTGAACCATGATTCAAGATTCAAGAACCTTTTCATTTCAGCTGGATACCTTAATACACATCCAGCGGCCCATGCCTAGCTGAATCAATGGGATCTGCTAAATCGGGTTACTGTATCTGATACATTGTGTCATTATTATCGCTTATTGGTTTCTGTAGCCCTGTGTCTGGCAGCGGCTGATTATCTCGATGTATCAAGCAGTTGTACCCGGCCTTAGCTAAGGTCAGCTGAATGACCGTCACCCATCCGGTTAATAATTTCCAGCCGAGTTCTCAACATTGAATTACATTCTGAAGATGGCCATCATTACTTGCATTGTTACTTAGGACACGAGTCAGTCACATGCAATCCGTCAGTGCAATTGATTGTTTACAGCAATTACACAGGATAATAACAAATTGATTATCATAGAAATATCTGTCAGCCCTAATGGATTCTGTGGACCTGCTTTGTCGTTAAACCAATTAATGAACAGCAGCGATGGAATTATAAAGTTTTTTTTTGGTGAAGAGTGTTGTGTCCTCTGAGGGGTGCATAATGTAAAGTCAGAGGCCGAAGTACACAGAACGGCACAACTTTGTTACGTCACGTGCTCAGTACAGAGCTGCACTCCTGACAGCTTTCCCACTAAAAGGGCAACTGAACCCAGAAGGGGCGGTGCGCACACATGCACCGAATACAAGCTCCACCTATATACTTTACAAGTCCCTGACCAGGCGACCACCGGACTCAAGGGATTTGTAGTCTCATTGCTATTTATCTCCATATTCACATACTGTAAATACACAAGAACGTGACTTGAAGCATCTCATCTTCACAGCATTAGCATGGCCTCAAATCACTCACTACCTAGGGGCTGGGTACTTGTGAACAGTTGGCGGGCCCAGGATTAGGCCTTGGCAGCCGGAAAAGGGGACGAGCACCCTGAACCCGTTGCTAATTATAGTCATTTGTTTTCTGGCCCTCTTTGCGATTGCGGGATTAGAGGAGTGTGGAGCGGCACACATGCTAAGCATCACCAAAACCAGAGCAGCAGGTTTAGCTGCTCGGCGATGCAGTTGTGGGAATATTTGTTTTGTGATCACATCCAAGAAATTATCCATAAGCATTGCAGTTCTACTGTACAATACTGGAAAATTCACTTGTAATTCCCCACAGAATTGGGATTTTTAAACCAATGCTGCTGTAATTAGCCAGTCTCCAAAATTTGCAAAGTAATGGTGACATCCACATTGTTTGTTGGATTTTGTGGAATCAAAATCCTAGATTATTGCGACCCTTTGAAATGAATGTTTACCTTTGTTATTTTACTGACGACAATTAACTTTTTTCTCAAACAGGAAGTAGGTTGAAAGTCGTTGTTTTTCTTGTCGCATTTATTTTTATTGCGTCATAATGCATTCAGTTTGTTTACAGATTCATGGCTCATCGGTGTCCCACGTCATTGGCTGTGCCACCTAAGCCTGGTCTGCTCTCTGCCATGCACAGGTCACTTGCCTCCAGGACTTCTTCGGTGATGATGATGTCTTCATTGCTTGCGGCCCAGAGAAGTTTCGATACGCTCAAGATGACTTCTCATTGGACGAGAACGGTAGGGCAGTAATATTCTCTGCTGGACTTCGGCCATACTTTCCACGTCTTCCTGTTCTCTATAAAATGCGTATCGTGTTGTGATATTGTTTTTATTAAATTTGGATTTACTGCACTTCTGTACTTTCCTGGTTCCTAATAACCCTTAACAAAATCACTGCATCGCTTCTAAAAGCAAGCTGTATTTCTGGATGTGTGTTTTTTCAAAATGTGATTCATAGTAAAATATACATCAGATATATCTACTGTAGCCATGGCTTAAAATTTACAGCACAGAACAGTTTTTATCTTTTAAATATCAATGCTTCCATGACAACGTATTCGGTTCAGGAGTCTGGTGGTTTTCAAACATACCCATAATAAGTTTATTCTATTATGACGAAGATACAATATACTGTGCACTGTATGCTCTGTCTGCATTATGTATCATAACAAATAACAGCAGATATCAGTTTCAGCTTCAGACGTACTGCTTCTATATTACATTTGTGTGGATGGAATGACCACTAAATGATAGATTGTGACATGTGGAACGCAAGTCAGGGGATGCTGGTTTGTCACGGCAAGACGTGCCGGATCCAAAAAAATCCATAAGTGACATAAATCCATGTTACTGTGAAGTCCTGACATCTCCCAGCAAACTGTGCAGCTCCCTGCCTTCTGCATCCCACAGTCACTGGGCCTCAAACGCGTCATTTCTTCAAGTAAATGTGCCTTTTGTCGCTTCTTATTAAATGACCAGAACGCAATTAAACTGACTTTATCTCGGAAAGTACACACTCACGTCATCACATTATATCGCTGCAGCAACCGCCCCCCCCCCGCCCATACTCCCTTTAAAAAAGGCTCAGCATAGTGGGCCAATTAACCTCTTTCTTAAGGCCTCACACAGTCCTCTAAGGATTTAATCTGATTTCTGGTGCAGCAGAGATGTTACAGCAGTGCCATCTTGCAGTCAGGGGCAGAAATTCCCTTATTTCCTTACAGGGCGAAGCCCCCCCCCCACAAGCTTTATCATCCATCAGTTTTATTAATATTATTTTAAATATATGTGCTTTGATACTGCTTTATAGATTTTTTTTGTTTCGTCAGGGAGTCTCCTAACTCAGAGTATGCTTACGCATGCTGGAGTGTGGCAAGTCAACAGTTAGCATTAGGGGCGCATTACGCCAGCATACATACTGTAAAGCCGGCTGTTATAGCAGCTACACTGTTTGTTAACTTCCGACAACCAACAAAGAACATGAACTCCTTGTTTGCGTGTTCTGCATGCTTTTGAAATCTCACATTTGTTTTTAAGAAAAAGCCTTTATAACCCCCCCCCGAGTACGCCTTAAGACCGCTGGGAAGAGCATCCCCCGGGAAATTGTTTCCATGGCCTATTACAAAAGTGGTCTGCAATCTTTTACACGCAGTGTTTTTCCCTTGCAACACGCGCCGCATTCCATCCCATCTAAGCCATATGGCCTGAAACGCTTCTGCAGTTTTGCCGCGCTACAGAACTCGGGTATAAAGTATATCACGGTATTACACAAGCCATGATCGCGAGGTGTGCTGACTCTGGCTTACTCGTTATGCAGATGCACTCATTATCACTGTGTTTGCAGTCAAGAAGACCTAAATCGATGTTCATCTGCGCAGACACGATATTCAGAAACCGTTTTGCACCAATAAAATGCTGCCGTTAGTGAAGCTGAATTGCTTTTTAAAAAATTCAGCCGGGCACAATGAGATAGCTAAGATGGCACGATGCAGATCGCTATCCAACCCCTTACCTACATCCCAGTCATTTAAGTGTGTCTTCCTGTATCGGATTATTCCACGATAGCGTGAGGGTCTGTTTCTTTTGCTGGTGTGTTTTTACTGTGCGTCTTGATGAAATAAAGCAGCTGGTCGCGTTGTCGTGTGGGAGGAATGACATGCGAAGACCCATTTGGGTAACGGAGATGCAGGTCATTGTACTTGGAACTGGGGGGCTGCATTCCAGCATATCTTTTGCGAAAGACCTTAGACTAATATTTAAATGGGCACATTGCTGGACATTGTTGCACATAGACTGGATGCTTCAGTTCTCCAAACATCTTGCACACGCCACAGCCTAGTTCTCCAGGTTAACCGACCCCGTGATACCAGCACTATTAACTAAAAATTGCCTTTGCTTTACTATAATGTTTATTCTGTTTTACTTATTGTCAGTTTTAGACCCATAATCTCATATTATTTGCAAGCTGCTTTTTGCTGAAGCTAATGGTAGGCTTTTACTGTTGTTTATACTATAGCTAACATCTGTACTGTCTGTACAAGAACTCTTTTGATTGGCCAAAGCCAGGCTTCACACAAATACAGGAAGTCCTCAGTTTTTTTTTATCCTAGATATGGACAGTGGGCCAAATTCCAAGACAATCCCAGAAAATGCAGTGTATGAAACAACCTCAGAATGTGCCCTTGATACTGAAATTCACTACCCCATTAAATACGTTAATAGGCTAATTAAAATAACTTCTAACCACCTGCTCTGATGAAGTCCAGATATTTGCCTTCTTGGTGGAAAATGACCCTGTGAATTGTATATTGATCATCGTAACAGTATGAATCCTTCTTTGCAGCGCACTTTCCACCCGGAGCCAAATCCAAATCAGCCCATGGAAGTTTTAATCAAGGTTGGTTGCGTTCAGTAGACTGTGAAGCCTATGCGTCAGTGTGCCTGGTTGTGCATTTGTGTTCGTGTGTGTTGGTGTGTTTGCCTGCAGGTTCCTTTGATTCTGCATGACTTTTAAAACACAGAACGTTGCCTTTATTGTATTAGTGGAAGTGATACAACCACATGGTTCAAGAATCAATCATGCGCAATAACTTTCTAGATGGCATAGCGCAAAACAACGGCAGTGCTAATTAGTGATAGACACAGTCATGGATGCCTTAAAGGGAGGAGAGTTAAGATGGTTCCAGGGGCCCTTAAGTGACAGGGGCCCAAAAATAATGGGTTGGGGGCTCTATATGATATGCTTTTATGGGGCTCAATATCTGTAGGGCCCCCCTGGATACAGTAGATGTAGATTTGGTAAGCTCATTGAAAGGTTGGCTTTAGTATTATTAAATGGTTAACAGTTTCCTATAGCTATTTAAATCATTAATAGAAGAAATACTCATAAACTAATGAATTGGCATGTATTGATAACAGAGCAAAGTGTTCTCAGCGGGCTAACAGAGGCGCTATGTCTGCGTTTGCCTTCACAGAGTGCAGAGTCATGAAGTCCCTCCCTAAAAGCAGCTCACAGAAGACCAAGAGCCCAGGCCCTTCCCGTCGCACCAAGTCCCCGGCCGATTCCAGTGAGACACTTAATAACTGATTCACTCATGATCCATGTGCCACCAGAAAATGGATCCCTTCCTGCTCATTCACCCGCATAAATATACAGATTTCCTGTCAGACCTGGAACTAGAGAAACATCTCTCAGCCATGTCCATTTTTTGAGCAATATCACGCTTTCCAGCTGGTTTTCTTGTAGTTTTATGTTACTGCCATTTTTACGCGTTCTGCATTAACCTTGTTTCTTCCCCCACCGCGCCCTGTGGATCGGGCTTTATGGGTGTGGTGTCATGTTATATACTTATATGTGAATCCAACAAACCATTTCCAGCAACATCCTTTCATTGGAGAGGGCCGTCCAGCGCTCCCTGCAGGCACAAAATTGTACTACTAGTGGCATATCTGTATTATAAATTCCATTAATTTACTTGACACACTTAGGTAGGTCTGCTTATGTGATTGGTATGACATTACATGCGTGCTGTTAGCGTTCAGGGATGGTTGCATGCGTACGTAAGCGTGAATCGTGATTTCCGGTACAGGATATATACGCGAGGTAAGGCATGGCTACTGTCAATATGTCGGAAATCCAAGACGGACCACGTGAATTCCTGAAATTCTGAGATTATTTATTGTGCATAGCATACTTTAGCATACGTTTTTTGGTACATCTTGAGACACTCTTTGTCCTGCCTCCCGTTTTGTTTCCAGACTTCCACAAGTATTTGGTGCGTGTGCAGTCACGCGCAGGGGCCAAGCACCAAATCAGAAATGCACCAATGGTGACTCGCTTTGAAGCTCCCGCACACGCCGAGGATCTGATAAGATCCCTGCCCAGATATTCACTTTAGTGATTAAGTTGCACCTACTACATTGTTCCCGACGCACAGGACACAAATGACAACAGTGTTTCAAGGGCATGAGGAACAGCCTCAGCAGCTGTTAGACGAGACGAACAAGGGACCAGGACTCAGTGAACACACTCCTCACGTTTTTCATAGTGATGGGCAGCTTCTCAAATGTGCCCAAGATGCCTAAGATTGTCGCACACCTGAATGGGCCCTCTAAGAATACAAACATCTGCAGACCATTCAAAGCTCTCTCGTGAGCTGAAATAGGCAAAGCCACGCTGACATTTCCTCTGTTTTCAGTATCCAGTAGAAGCTGCAAATCTGCCTCCACAGTTCAGACTCAGCCCTGCATTTTGCCCTCTTCACACCCACAGTATCTGATGAGTAGATGCTCGCACCAGAAAAGCATGCAGCTGTGTCCAGTACAGGCAGGCCTTACTGCAGATGTCCGGCTGCCTTCAAAGGGATAGTAATGTTTAAATGCGGTGCGCCTCTAACCTCGGAGGCTGAACAGGCGGTAAATCAATGTGGAGTGAAACGTCTCCTCTGTTTCCTGTAAATGAGCAAAATATACTAGGACTCTGTGATTTGTGCTTGACTTAAGATAAAGATTAATCCCTATGCACCCGAGTTTAGCTGATTTCGGCATAGCGGTGCCCAATCTGCACAAATGCTGTTTCGCTTCCTGCTGCAGGCTTTCATCCAAGGTAGCTTACGCGGACGGCGATTTACCGGACGATAATACTCAATTTACAAAATTAATTTTCCCAGAGAGCAACTTAGGCAAAGTACCTTCTTCAAGCATCTTGTGGAGGAGCCACTAGTGACAGCCCTCCTTCTCATTCAGGTCTCAAATCCCAGATATGAGAGAAATGGGGCTTTGAAAGCTGCCGCCGTTGGGTGAACCATCAGTCCCAGCCCGATTAGCGCGATGCTGTCTGGTGACTTTATTGCCTTGAAGTGGGTGAGAGCAGGCAGTCAGGTCATCATGCTGTAATCCACTCTCACTGGATTCTGGGCTCTCAGATCCACCATAACTACCCTAAACTGCTATGCAAGTTTATCCTGTTTGTAATCTGAAACTTTCGGAGCCAAATTGCCCCGCAGTGATTTCAAATTTACTCTTCTCATTACTATTGTTTTGTTGGTTCTGTTGATTTATATTTACTTTTATTGTTGATTTCTTTTCACAATAAAGAATCATATTTTACAATTTTTGAGTTCTCTTATTTACTGTACTTTATGTTTTGTTTCTTGTTATAAATTGCCATACATTTTAAAGTTGTGCATATTTGAAGGCTTATCAAATGCTTGAATGTTCTCCAGAGATTGCACTACTGCAGGTTTGTATGCGATATTTTTAATACCATTATTATTATTATTATTATTTTAAATAATTTAAGCCAATGTATAAGACAGTGTCAGTACGTGGGAAAAGGGTGTTCTGTTGTACAGAAACACCCTGGGTCACATGATAAGAGTTGCGCATATCGATCATGTGATTTTTTTTTTGTAGTGATTTAAAATATGTAAAGGAATTTCTTTTGCAAGTGAATTAATTTTATCCTAATACAGTTTTGGAGAGAGGCTAAATATCAGAACCGTTTCATAAAATCTACAAACAGATGCATGCTTCGTAGTTACACCTTGTCAGTGAGGATAAATAAGCACACGCTATTCTTTTAGATACACAGAGGCATCACTTATCCAGAGCCTGTCCTTCACACATCACGCCACCGCCTGATGTAAACAGTCCCTGGTGGTATCCTAGCAACCGGTCCCCGTGCATGCAGCAGTGCTGCTTCATGTTGCTGCCGGGAGGGAGCGGCATTCAGACACAGAAACAGGCCGCCCTCCTGCTAATGAGGGCCCGGCCCAGGGCTGGCCGGCCGGCCCTCTGGGAGGGCGCGGAGGTGCCGGGCCGTAGCTTAACGCCGCTCATTGTCCGCCCCTGTCCCTCCTGTGTTTTCTGTAGCCTGCGGGACCGGATCCAGCAGTCAGATCTCCACTCCTATCTCCAAGCAGTCCCCCATCTCCACGCCCACCAGCCCTGGCAACCTCCGCAAGCACAAGGTACACAACTCAGGCTGCACACTTGCTCAGCACTGAATGGCCAGTTGCGCGGCTGGATAGGGATACAGCATGCTAGGGCTTTTATGATTGTCATTGACGGTGCTGTGCAGAGTCTTTTCGGGGGGGGGCAGGGGCTCGTCGGTGGGGGGGTGGGGGGCCGTAAATCATCGG
>JABFDZ020000002.1:2466726-2478553 GCA_019775955.2 Pollimyrus isidori
GGACTGACCAATTGACATCATACTCACATGCACACCGCAGCCAACCAAGCCAAGTTAGGACTGACCAATTGACATCATACTCACATGCACACCGCAGCCAACCAAGCCAAGTTAGGACTGACCAATTGACATCAAATTCACATACACACCGCAGCCAACCGAGCCAAATTAGGACTGACCAATTGACCAATAACAAATGCAAGACAGTTGCAGGAATAAGAGATACATAAATATGATTTAGAATCTTGCATCAGAGACACTACCTAAACATCAAGAGAGACATAAGTAACGTTCAGAGAGATAAACAAGAAAAAAATCATCCACCAGTGCAAAAAGAACCCAAAGGAAGAATCAAGACAGCATGTATCAAGCATACCTGATGCACCTTCAGACTGTTTCACGTCTTACTCTCTAGGATATGTGTACGGCATTGAGAAGACACCTCCACAGAGAGGGTTTAAATGGCAAGCAGATTAGACGCTTACATAATTCAGAGGAAACATGTGAGTGGTTTATGAAGTCTGTCTGTTAGCTGCCAGAGAAGCTCAGCTCCCATGCCCTTGAGGGAACCGCCGAGTCAAGACTGCTCTGGTAAAATATCCAGCTACTGTAGATGAATAAAGATGCTTGGCTTAAGCCGTTACCCAAGCAACAAGAACAAGCTAATAATCTGAATAATAATTTCCGCCCCATCAACATTTCTGCTAATGATGGCACCCAGCTGGTCTCCATTTCAGATGTAATCACCTGGCACATAGAGAGAAGGCCCTTGAAAGTTGAAAAGAAGGACACCCCCTCCGTAAAAAAAAACACAGATAATTACTGCAGGAAGGGGGGATTTTTTTTGATTGGCTGAGGTGCTTCACTTCCAATTTCTATAGTTTGCTTATTTAAAGGGACAGCACCCATTTATGCACTGAACTATCCGTAATAACATCATTGGCATGTCTTGCCACACATCTCCTGTTTGTGTACTCCTTCTCTTCAATGATCAGTTGTCCCAGAAACAACCACACGTCTGTCAACATCAGAGTGTTTATCTTCATCAAATAGCAGGATTCGAGCCAGAGGAAGTTCTCATTCACCACTCAGTGCGTTAACTACACTTTGGATTTCCAGCACCTCTGAGCCATTGGGAGTGGCCTGTTACACTGCCTGTGTGGAGTGACACGTCTGACACGCCATGACACACCTGCCTCGTCATTAAATCACACACTTGACACAAGTAACTCTGGAAATGAATTCACTGCCGACCAGTACCATGGTCAGGAATACGTTAGCAGATTCTGTGATGTGAAAATGGGTTTTCTATTCAGAAATACTTTGCCATCAGCTAAATAAAATACAGCACAACATGGCATAAAATGCAACTGCTTGGTATAAATACATCAAATAAAGTGCATTGCAGATCAGAGGATCGGCATTTCAACACTTTATTACCACCACAAATTCGCTATTTGTATTGTGATACAAAGTTCCATGATAGTTATTGTTCAGTGTGATTTACTTTTCTGCACATTTGTCTGCATTGTTTATCGTCTAATGCTGCTATTGTTATTCTTTAATGTACTACTAACTGGCAGTCTGTTGGACGCCTGTGAGTAAGTATCTCCATCCGCCCATCAGATAGCTGCCTAATCCTAACTGGGGTGACAGAGGGGGGGACCAGAGCCTATCCCGGGAACAATGGGCGCAGGCGGAAACCAACCCTGGGCAGCCGCCAACACAGCACATGGCGCCCCTTACGAAAATTAACCATGGTTTCACTATGATTAAATAACCATGGTGTACAATGGTTTGTTTTTTGGGTAATTATGGAAACCATGACTATGGTTTTATCAGGATTTTGCTACATTTAAACTCTAGAATAATCTTGGTCATAAACCATAGTTTTTGTTCTACCATTGTCTTTACGATGGCTTTTGTTTTTACAGTGGTCTTTTCAAACCGTGGTAGTACTATGAGTAGTACAAAAATACCATGAGGTACCATAGTAAAACTATGGTCACTGTATAAAAACCATAGTGAATTTTCATAAGGGGATGCACACACTCAAAGAGCCAACTTAGAACCGCCAATCAACATATCCTGCACACTTTTGGACTGAGGGAGGAAACCGGAGCCCCCCAACGGAAACCTTCTTGGAGAGAAAGCGAACTCCACACAGGAAGGTCCTACGCCCGACCTGGGGACGGAACCCAGGAACTTCTTGCTGTGCGGCAGCAGCATTAACCACTGCGCCACCGTGCTGCCCAGCAAGTATCTCCTTGTACACAATTAAAATGATGACAAACTGTTAAACACCACCTGCCGATTCAACTGTGAGTCGTACTTTTGTGAGCGTGCTCAGTGGAGTGTTCCAGATGCCTAGGAGCACCTACCCTGAGAGGGTTCTCGTTGAGATACGGCGGCTCCCCTTCCACCATCTCAATGGCCATGATGCCCAGGGACCAGATATCGACCTTGGGGCCGTAGGCCTTGCGGGTGACGACCTCGGGCGCCATCCAGTAGGGCGTGCCCACCATGGTGCTGCGCTTGTTCTGTTCGGGGGTGATCTGGGCGCAGAAGCCGAAATCGGCTGCACCGGGGGGGAAATGGAGACGCACTCAGATGATTGAGTCGAACACCACTTCAGGATATAGCGAGAAATGGCCTTACAAAGGAGCCTAACGTCAATGCAAAAAGCTAACAAGGGCGGCATGCAACTAATTACACAATCTCATGTAGATCTACAAGTAGAGCGCCATGCTAACAACACAAAGCTTCAAATCCCAGGCAGGATACGCACATTTTAACCCTCTACTTTAAGTCGCCTTGGGTGAAAGCATCAAATGAATAAATAAATGCGCATGTGTATTTGCAATACAAAGAAACACAAGAGGCCTGAATGCGAGCAAAGTGACAGACGGACAGCTGCAGTCCGCCCGCTGACTTACTCAGTTTGACAGAGCCATCCATGCCCAGAAGGATGTTGTCACTCTTGATATCTCTGTGGATGACCTGGTTAGAATGCAGGAAGTCCAGCGCCTGCAGACACTACAGGGAAAGCAGAAACAAGAGGGAGATTTGAGGCTATTTAGTAAAACACACATGGAAAATAGATGCAGGCAGGTATGTGAAGTAAAATCACCAAATGCGATGGATAATTCCCTTCTGATCTGTGCCAGCGTGACAAGCAGATGATTGGCGCTCACCTCTCGGCAGACAGAAGCAATCTGGCCCTCATCCATGCAGGTCTCGGTTACCACGTCAGTCAAGGATCCCCCAGCCAGGTACTCCATCACCACCCAGAGCTCGTCTCCCACCAGATAGCTGACCGAGAACGGCAGAGGGGGCAGGGGTCTGATTAAAACATCCAGACAGTCACTCACGCAGACACTCCTGAGAGGATACTGCCGTCCTCCGGCAGGTAGCAGGGATGTGTTTCTCATTAGCGCAAAGAATCACAGCAAAAAAAAAATATGAAAAAAATACAGCACGCTGGAAAGCATTAAAATAGCACATGTTCCTAAAAAGGGGTTTGTACACATCAGCTACACTACATAAACTAAACGAAGGTTACACAAACTGGAACAAAACCAATATATATTCAACATCCCAAACCTGAAATCCAATCCAGTGACCCCGGTGTGAACCAAATTATGAACTATTACTGTGAAAAACCTTGAAAACATACGCCTGCTGCTTTTCAAAGGATACCTTGCCTGGTGTATCCGAATGTTTTTGTTACCATAATTACTGATCCTAGTGTCCCAGAAAATCGGCATTTCTGTCCATGCTTGAGCGGGGATCGAGGAGCCGAACCTGTCCAGGTAGTTGACGATGTTGGAGTTCTTATTTTCCCTCATCACCAGGATCTCGTTGATGATCAACTCCTTCTTGGGCTGCTGCTGTAGGTTCATCTGCTTGACGGCCACCTGAGAGAGAAAGAGCAAGAGGGAGAGAAGGAGGGGGAGAGAGAGAGAGAAAGGAGCTCAGTCATATCCTTGCTCTAGTGGGAGCTGGGAATTGTTTTTGTGCATGCTAAGTGTGCTAAATTCGTGCGTATGCTAAAACAGGAAGCGGCAGAGGCACACAGGAGCATCGCCGCCCACTCCTGGGAATACTGCACCCCGCCACTTCCCACATTCTACATTCACACATTTAGACTTTAATGTTTTCCAGGTTTTGTTTTAAACTTAAGGTGGTGATAGTGGTTGTAAAAAGAGAAGGGCTTTTGCAGACTGTGGTAAAAAAAGAAGCCCTTTACTGTTCAGTAATAGGCATAGTATGGTTTGTACTTAGTTTTTGCACTGTGTCAGGTGGCTGCACTATGCATTGTGTTTGCACTGTGCACTAATAAGAATGCTGCTTTCACTTAGTTTAAATTTGGTTTGTTTCTTTCTGCACTTTGTTTCTGCATTGAGCATTTGCACCTGTGCACTTTATGTACCTCGCTGCTGTATACAAAAGAATTTGCTCCCAAGATAAATAAATCTTATCATATATACCGGTAATTATTTTTTACTTAGCTAATCTGCTGGAAAACGTCCCTCTAAACAGTAAATACAGTAAAAAAAAAACTTTGCTAAAGAATAAGTTACTGTTTTGCAATTATGTTGCGAAAAATAATCATTCGGGATGCCAGTGCATTAGTGAATCAGTTTTACTTAAATAAAGTGACAGTTTAGTGACATCTATAGCAAAGCTCTTACGCTGACGGCACTGACCCGCAGTAACCTGTCCGAGATCGGCGGCTTTAAAGCCTTCACCCCTCAAGCTCCTGAGCACCCCAGCCACATGCCGGAAATCGCAACGCTTCACCTTTCAATTTACTTCCCGTTGTATTTATAGAGCCTGCTGAAACTCAATTGGAATTTAATAATCGATTCCCCACAAGGCACTTGGAACACATTCAAGGTAAAATCTCAAGCGAGCAAACACAAAAATCACAATTTTGCCGGTTCGTGCTTTTATACATTTCAGTCTGCTTCAGGATCCGTGGCTGCAGTCAAATACCGTCTTGCATAATATATAGAAGCACTGAGACTGTTAACAGCTCTGGCTATTTGACAGCTGTCTGCTGCTTATGTATTATCTACCTCGCTCATACCTCACTTTGAGCAAGTGTGTCTGCCAAGCAAATGTCAAACGTAAGTGATAATATACTGCATATCTGCTTAGTACATAAACGCTAACGACATCATAACCAAAGATGCCAATATGTCCTCACTGATGCTTGTCCCGTTAGACATTTTTTGCGTATGCAATGACCTCCTCCTAGACCCTGAATAGATCAAGTGGTTCCAGAAAATCGATGGATGGATTGATGGATGGATTGATGGATGGAGTTACCTCCTGTCCAGTGGCGACATCGATGGCTGTGTACACGACCCCAGATGCTCTGCGAGAAAATAACGCGAGTTACTCCACTTCATTTAAGCTTAATTCAAGAAAAACATATACATCAAGAAAGACCACAGAAAACATGTTAGGAATTTAAGTACTAGATTTTATATCGTTATTCAACAGACATGTCATTTCAACTGAAAACGTCCAACAAAATTCATTTAATGACAGCCTCGTAAACAGTCTGGGTTGGCTTAACGGCGTAAGGATGCACTCCCCAAAAGATGTACACTACCAGTTCAAAGTTTGGACCCACCAAGCTGCCTACAAATGGTACCTCTGTGTATTGAATTTTATATAGTCTTTATAATTATCCTAAAATGTACAGAATACCGCAAATAAATGTTTCCATCGGTAGGTGTATCCAAACTTACGGCTGGTGCTGTATGCTAAACTTCTGTCATCTGATCACCTGATGACCGTGACTGGGGGGAATGGAATAAGACCCTAAGGTCACTAGATGGCAGTGTTGTTCACTACACCAGACAGCCTTGATCAAAGGAACCTTTTTCCTATTTATACAATAAACACCCGGTATCTGATTTTTTTTTTTTTTTGTATTGTCTTCCATCATCACGCCCAGTCTGTGACTGTGTGCGTCTGCATTTTCCAGTAAATCAATGATCGAAGCACTTGTTGGGATTGAGTTTTGCTCCAGCGTGCCACTGGTGGCCGTAAACCGCCAGTGCCCAGCCCACGCGGTGCCTCTACGCAGCCCGGTAGTCTGTTACACCGGGCTCAGGATGCCAGCACATCAGACTGCGCCGTTTCCACAACGAGCCGCCTCATCACCCGCAACACAGATTTCTCAATCCACCGTTCACTGACATTCCCAGCTAACTGCTGTCGTCTGGCATCCGGCCAGGAGAGATACGTCGACCTTCCAGCTGCGTATTATGTTTTTGGCAGGTAAATTATGCATGAATATTGATGTATATTATGTATGGGGGTTGTTGGGGTCTCTCAGGGCGGAAGGCCAGGGGTACACCCAGAACGGGACGCGGCCCATTTCATGCACGTACACACACAAAGACCAATTATACGGGGCAGACCTCCAAGATGTGGGAAGGAGACACAAACTACACACACAGATCAGGTGTGGCATCCGAAAGCCCCTTACAGCTGCAAGCTGACCTACAAATCCATCCTGGCTAGCCCCCTCCACACAACCCCCACTCTGGCGAACAGCTCAGCATCACGCCACACCGAGGGAAGATCTCATTTACATCTGCTAGGTCAGCTGAGTTCACCAGCAGCAACTTCTCCATCTCTTATCTATGTCCAGCAGGACACTCCAGACACAAGCGGTTCCTCACCCTTGAATGATGAACCTTTATTCTCCCACACAGCCAAAAATTACACGCTATTTGATGCCTATATCCAATTACATTACCAATATAAACTCTGTAATACCTGCTCATCATGATTCAGGCCTATTGTGGTTTTTCACTACTCTATTTAAGCTGGTACTCACTTCTAATCCAACATCCAAATTCTACATCCATATCAAAATTCCACATCCTGTAATTATACAGCCTCCTTTCCTTTCAGCATTGTTTATGCTAACAGACTTAAACTAGCCGACTGTGTCCAGGTTACTCTGAAGGCACCAAATATTGTAAAGAAAGCAATGAAATGGTCATGCTGTCCTGAATGAACAATTACTGCCACCATCTGAGAGATCCTGATATGTTCATGAACTTTATTAAGAGATTTCAGTCCCCACAGCAGTCAAACAATCCCATGAGCGGCTAAGGGTGCCTGAAGGTTAAAGGTCTTACTCAAGGACTCACTGGTGAAATGACTGCTGACCCCAGAAATTGAAACAGTGACTTTCCAATCACAGGCACTGCATCCCAACCCACTCAACCACATAGTATATAAAGCGCCACGTGACATACATCAAATGGCACGCGGCCATCTGCTTTCATTTTATTACGATTACTTGTCATCTCAGGCAGATGCCTCGTTGGGGAAAGCAGGCACGAGGCTCTGATTTACAGAACGATCGATGATGCCTCTCCCTCAGTCTCGCGAAGGAGACGAGTCGCACGTTACATGCGAGACGGCTGCAGATCCAATGATTTCCGCGCGATTGATGTCGAACCTGTGAGGCGGAACTGGGAAAACTGCATGTAAAGTGGAGTCTCAGAGCGGCCGGATTTATCGCTTCACGCTCGAGCGAAGGCCTCAGTTCTGTCGGCTCCCTCCGTCACCTCACTAACCACGGCGGTAGCTTAACGCTTGCATTTTGTTGCGCGTCGGCGGACACTGACGTACCCTTGTCCTATTTTCTCGAAGCGTGTGTATTTCTTCTTCGGATCCCCCACACTCACGATGGTCCCTGAAATTGGAACAAGAGACGGCAGTAGTTACCTGGGACACCCCTGCAGAATGGGAGCAGAGACCCTGTGCGCCAGTTACTGGCACCGACCCAAACCTGGCTGGGCAGGTTACATTCCAGGCCTGGAGAATGCCACAAATTACATCATTTGGACTCTAAAGCTATTTGCTTATTAGCAAAAAGGAAAAAAAACTAAAATAAAACTAGGCATGATTAGTACTTGGATAGTTCATGCACGCAGAGGCAATTCTTGTCTAAAAAGGGGCCAAGCTTATCGTTAGCCAATGATATGTTTTGAATCAGTGAGTGACAGGGGAGATGGCACTCTGGGGGCCAATCAGCTTTCATCTGCAGCCAATGCACTTATGGCTCCGCCCCTATATAACGACGTTGAATGCATGAGACTTTAAAAATGCAAAAATACAAAATTATTTCAGTTTAGCGTTTATTATTTGTATGCATTGCTGATTTTCCACAGCCAGCTTCACGCAGGGGGGTGAACGGACAGGAACATATAGGGGGGAGAGAAGCAGACATTATCGACGGTCAGAGGCACGGGGCTCACTCAGTCGCTCCAGAATCTCCTCGTCTGTCATCTTGGATTTCTTCTTCTGCCGATCCGTCTGGCGGTAGAGGCTGCTGGCAGTCGTCTTGGGGGGTGTGGACTCTGGTGAGATGACTACCTCTTTCACGGGTGCTGGGGGGGCTGGTGGCTCCATGACAGAGCGCGTGTAGATCTGTGGGGAAAGCAAGGCAGGTCACTGTTGGTTAGCCTGGCCATTACATGCTGACTGGATTCATCATCCCAGATCTATAGACGTAGCGTGAGAAGGATCAGTAAGTGCACTAATGAGGGAGGCTGGTAATACGTTACCCAAACACAAAACACAATCACTCTGGAAAATTCCCGTTTGCTATTTCTATGAGATAGCTCTCAACTCATGGCAGTTTTGCTTACATGAAAATGTTCTGAGGGCAGAATGAAAAATAACTGGTTCAGTGAGATAACCAATCAGACAGTAGAGGAGGTGGGTCAAAACAACTAGAGGAGGCTGGATGAAGACATCTGATTGGTTGGTCCCACCTCTTCTAGTTACTCTGACCTACCTCCTCTATAATCTCATTGGTCATTTCTCTGTGAATCAGTCATTTTTCATTCTGCCCTCAGAACGTTTTTGCGCAAGTAAAACTCCCAGGAACAAGCTTTTTAGCTTGAATTCCCAAAAAGCAGGTAGCATCAGGGGAAGGTATGACAGTGGCTCAGTAGGCAGCACTGTTGCCTCAGACCTCTATGGTTTGGGGTTCGAGTCTCTGCTCTGTGTGTGGAATTTGTAATGTCTCCATTGATTTTGTTGTTGGCATCTGAAAACCTGACCATGGCATATGTGGGCTTTGTGAGAAACTAGCATCCCATCCAGGGTTTTCCCCTCCCCTGTACAGCCTAAGACAGCCTCCCACCCTGGAAAATCTGTAATGGCTGCACAGTAGCAAGATGGATGAAGGCATGTTACCAAAAGGCATTGAAGAGACAAACAGGATGAGGTCACGCCCTCTCCCAACATTTCATCACTGACCGCAGTGCTAACCCTTGCTGCACCTGCTGATTCACCGTAACTCCCTGATTACAGAGATGATAGCTGCTTTTAGTTTTATAGTTCAAGAACATGAAAAATTGCGTTGCGCTGCATCATAAAATCAGGAATGGGAGGTAACATAAAAAAAAGGCCGTCCATTAAAATATCAGCAGCAATAAGCCAATTTTCCGGCCTGCAGCCCCGTCCCCATATCAGCATAATCGAGAGCGAACTTTAAGCACGGGAAATTGGCTCACGTTATGTTTATGGCGTAAATCCTCATACACAGTATGTGCTACTCCCGCTGTCCTGTAATGGCCGCAGTTCACATATAAGCGGTACTGGGATGGTAAGTTATTTCTCAAGCTCCACAGAAGTTGTTTTTCCTGTGGCTGGTCCCATTTGGAGTTTTCGGCCTATTCTGCTGTGACAGGAATCTCTGCCAATCACAGTAAATATTCCTGAGTGGCTCATTAGCTGTGCCTGAGAACAAGCATTAGCTGGCAGATTACTAGCATTTTTACAGACTGCACAGGTTATTAGCGGCCTGTTAGCTTTTTGTTTATTTTTAACACTGACTCTCTCACACCCTTTCAGAAGCTGACGAACACACGTGATGCGTCTGTGAGGTGGGAAACGGGGGGAGTTATCCTTACCGACTTGGTGTGCTCCGGTCGGGGCGCGATGGCCGGCGGCGGCTCGTCATCATCGTCATCTTCCTCATCCTCCTCCTCTTCCTCCTCCTCTTCTTCCTCCCCCTCAGACACCGGGGGAGCTAGCGGAGGCTCAGACACCGGCTTTGTTCCCTGCGCGAGGAGAGGGCCGGTGATCACACTCGCTTGGCCCCGCCTCCCGAGTGGTCAGGTGGCTCTGCCGCCCGCGGGGCCGTGCCCTGTTGTAAGAGCATGCCCTGGTTGCTACGGCGACGCCGAAGCACAGAAAGCAGGAACTGGAAAAGCACTGGCAGCAGGGCGCGTGGGAAAATGCCAACAATGAAGTCCTAGGAAACATACTACTCACCTTGACCTGGTCACATGTCCATGGTAACCAAGAACTCCTTTCAACACTCAGCTTTGCACCTGAATCACTTCAACCACGAGACGCTAAAAACTAAAATACAGCAACTCCTAATACGGTATTCCCTTCACATTCGCACATTTGACATTCGCAGTTTTTGTTATTCGTGAGTTAGCTGTGACCAGCTAAACCAGAATTTTTTTTAGCTCGCCGAATGACTGCAGTAACTTGCAGATGCCAAACATAATACTTCTTTGGATCACATAAAATCATATAACATCTAAATACTGATAATACATAACGTTTGTTAGCACAAGTGCTCTTTTAACGTTGAAAGTCTCACCCTCACTCATGTTAGCTGTCCTTGTGACTGTACAATCTTGCGTTTTTCACAGTAACTTTTCAAATTTTCAGTGCCCTTAATTTTGCATATTTAATAATAAGCCCAAAAAGTAGTTTTCCCACTGTTTAGTTACTTTGTACATACAGGGGCATAATTTTATATAATATACAAACAACCTAAAAGGTCTTGATAGGAAATGACAAAGTAATCAGACATGCATAGTGTACAGTACAGTACTGTTTGATCAGAAATTTGAAATAGTCTTTCTGTTATCGTTCAAGCTAGCAGACTGTTAAGGGTTAGATGAACCCAAATATTATTCACAAATTTTCACATTTCAGGGGATCTTCGACCATCCAGTACATTCCAGTACTGGAATCGTAAGGCCAAATCGAAATACAAAATTATTAATGTTAATGCTATATTTTATTAACTAATGTTTATTAATGTTATCTTGTAATCTTGCTGTTATTCATGGGAGATGCGTGAGCCTTAGAATCGGAATGGAATGTCGAGAAGCCAGCTACTTATAAAAATGCATCACAGAACCAGCACTAGCAAACTTCAAATCACATTCAAGAGTCATTTATTTATTTCACGTTAAATTAACATGATTTATTCCCATTGGATTTCACTTCATTACAGAATGAACACAATTAGATTATTTTTGGACCCAAGAACCATCTGTGAAATGATTACAGTCCTCTTTGTGTATATGATGGTGAAACTAACCTTCTCGAAAGTAACGTTCTGCGTTCAGACACATAACAGGCCTTGGACAGACGCACCCAGCACTAAGGAACTGAAAATGTCGGTTATGATAAATCTGTTTGGCGAGGAAAACACTGAAATCAGACATCTTATGGGGAACACATCTGGAGAGGCCTGGGGAGCTACCTGGATCCCTGGCCTAGCTACTACTTTCCTATGACAAAAGATCACCAGTGGGATGACCCAAAGCTCTCAAGCTCTCCCACCATCTTACCTTGAGAGTGGAAAGGAAACTGAGCGTCATTTGAGGCCTCGTGGTGATCCTCCTGCTATATGTTTTAACCCCCCCACAAGTACAACTGTTCAGACATTTTGTATTTAAGGTGGAATAACTCTTAAGGTGGAAGAGCCGCATTTTATTGAAGCAAAGCTGCAGAGGGATGGTAGGGT
>JABFDZ020000002.1:2482978-2493053 GCA_019775955.2 Pollimyrus isidori
CCCCCCCCCCCCCCCCCCCCCCCCCCCCCCCCCCCCCCCCCCCCCCCCCACTGGATCCAAAAAACAAAGCAGGTTTGCTCATGAAACAACCAATGTGGCAAATGGAGGAATTACTCCTACCCCCCACCTCCACAAAGGCCCTCGTCTCGCCTATTCCATTGTCAACAGCCTGATCTTACTAAAAGCATCAAAAAAAGTACACCGACTGTCCCTCAGCGAAAATAAGCTAGCCTGTTAGCGCCTTTTCGCTTCGCGTCAGTGTGGCTTTCCAGCCGCCTCAGTGTCGCATTAATTATTTCCCCGGTGGTGCTGCAGCATATCTATTTGTAACCATACGGGGAACCAAAAGCTCTGAAACTAACACTTACCAGAGTGCTAGGTGCGATGTAACCGTGTGCCGACTTGTCTGAAAGACAAATACAAAAATGTGATGAGAAATTGTAGCGGCTAATATCTTATTCAAGAGTCAAGAAACAAAATGCACGACACACAAAACTACTTAACAAATGGGTCATGTTACTATTTTATTATTTAAGCCAGTGTTTCTCAGCCCAGTCCTTGGGAGCCCCCAGACAGTCCCACCTGCCAGCCAATCAAGCACACCTGTACTTGGTATTCGGAGTTCTTCATTGGCTGGGAGCAAGGAGGGAGCAAAAATGTGGCCTTTGTGGGGGTTCCCAAGGCCCAGGTTGAGAAATACTGCTTTATGGTTGTTTTTGACTGTGAGTTTTGTTTTTACCCATGAGCCAGAATGTAAGACGTCTGCTATTAAGACACATGCATCCTAACTGATCTGGCTCTGGTCCACATCTGCATCTGGACTAAGCGGCCTCACTCACCTCCGGAGGTAAAGCTCATGTACTTCTGATTGCTGACTGTCTCTTTAGAGTCGTAGAACTTGAGCACGTCCAGCACGGCCTGTGGGTTTTTCTTCTGCTCCAGCTTGGTGATGTTGGAGGTCTGGAGGAGGCGAGCCCACTGCTCCGGGATCCCCTGGAGAAGGAGGAGAACGCGTGCTCACGGCGGGAAGCGGCACGCAATGGGGGCCGTTTCATGTTGCCAGGATGGACTCTCTTAACTGTGACGTGGTTTGGCGCCGAGACAAATGCGTCGCGGCAGCTGAGAGGATGCAGGACGTCGATTGTAGCTGCGTTCTGTGTAAATCTGCTGCACGTCGCTTCGATAATTAGTTCCAGGATTACGGAATGAGACAGAGGCTTGGAACAAGTGGGGCTTGTTCATTCTCCCCGAGAACTTCATTCTATGCCTTAGAACTCCTCAAACTGGGGACTTTGGATTTTTGCATTTTATTTGTACGCCACCAGAAAGGCATAAAGAAACATGAATGAGATTAGCCGTCTTTTGACTCGCCAAAGATGTTTTCATTTAATGTGTTATTTGGGTGTATTCATTTGTAATGCTAAGAGTACTGGAAGAAGCACGACCACCAGGGGGCGCCCTGCAGATGACGGCGCTGTGCTGGCAGCTTTCCTGCTTACGGTAAATTCCCCCGTCACCGCGTCGAAGCCGACGTGTATCGTGTGCTCGAAGTCGGAAGGCAGGGAGATCTCAGGCCGCTCCTTTTCTTTCTTCTTGTTGGCTGGAAAAGGAAGATGGACACCAGGTATCAAAAGGCTGTAAGCCCATCAACCAATAAAGCAGGAATGGCATGATACTCCTCCTTATCTAGCCTGTATCCCTTAAGCTGAAAGTTTGTTTTGGCGACACCAAAACACATGATTGGGGGGGGGGGGGGGCAGATGCGTTAATCCAAGACAAACAATGGATACGGTTTTACGGGAGGTCAGCTATATCAGCTGTTCCTATTCGAGATGACCTTACTTCCCAAGGGCTTAGTATGAGGAAAAATGCTGCCAATTCAGGAAAGATACTGAAGGGCCTTGTGCCCCTTTTATTTGGGATGGTATGTCCTTCTGCCTGTTATGGATGGGTCCACTCTTAAATGGGAGGGGAGGCTGCAACGGCAGGAGGACCAGCAGGCTTACTCTTGTCGCCCCCAGGGAAGATGGATCGCAGGCGGGCTTTGCGGTTCTTCTCTTCTGGAGCCATTGGGAGAGGTTTGGAGCTGTGGTTCACGGCAGAGGAGTCTCGGCTACTACTGTTCATCCTCAAGGGCGGCGCTGGAGGCTTCTCTTCAACATCAGCAACATCGGACATCTTTAGCGACGCTCACACGGTCCTGGATGGGGGTGGGGAGAAGATGATGGCATCAGACAGATCACTCAGCGCAGCTTTCGATGGGCACAGACTCCAGAAGCCTCCCACGCGGGCGATGCGGGTGCCTTCAACGATGAGGCGGACGGTTCTAAGAAATGGCCACTTATTTCTAGACCTTTCAACCCCGACTGCGCTCTCTGTGTTTGCCAGATAGGAACGGAAATGAGATCAGAATTGCTAGCCGTGGAGCCACAGCGAGAGCTAGCTAGAGTTACCACCATAACTCAGCCCCCCTGCTGCCACTCTGCCTGTGATGTTTTATGGGGGGGGGGGGGAGGGGGGTGTTTTGATACCGTTCATCTCCCTAGGAGCCCGTGGAACAGTGGATCTGCACCGTAACTCCAGGCCAGAAGAAACGCTTCTTGTTCTGGATGCTCTTAAAGAAGGGGAGGGTTCCGTTGCGAATATATAACTAGCCCTGAGAGCGGAGTGTGGCAAGATAACCTGGGGGTTTAAAAAAAATAAAACAGCATATCTGAATCACCCAGAGTCTGAGGAGGCAGAATCACCGCCATAAATAACCAATGGTATATGACGGCTTATTTAGACACCTGAAATTTCCCCTTAGGAGAGTGAAATGCAAGTTGTTTTTCCATTTTCCTCACAGTCATATATCACAGATTTCACTGTATGCTCCCATACTGTATGTTAAAAAACTGAAGACAGGCACAGATCGCCTTGGCCTCATTATTTATGGTATGTCAAACTGGATGTGACGTTAACAGACTACTTCTGCTCTTCGTATTCAGCGGTACTTTATTCTTTCAGTCTTCCTGTCTTGAAAATACTGGAAAATAGAAAACTACTCTCTGAGACGGACCTTCAAGAGATAGCACCACACTCTCAAATAGGGAGAGAGACTCAAAGGCAGTCGATTACAGAGCACAGATTTACTACAGGCAAACCCGAAACACTGGTTCAGCCACCTGCATTTTCTGAAGGCAACCCAAAGGAAAATGCGAACTTCATGGATCCCCGCAAACATAGAGTGGGGGGGGTGGGGTATTAAACCCTATAGCCCATTCCAATACCCCCCCCCCCCCCCAAAAAAAAAAAAATGTCCGATTTTTTTTCTGTGTGTGTTATCAGAGAGCAAAAAGTGTAAGTAAATCTGAACCTGTAGTAAGCTCATTGAAACACTGAAGAGCAGCAAAGGACAGAAACCCTTCCAAAGTCCACCATTTGCAAAGTTCTTTAGATCCCCCACACCAGCATATTCAAGAAAGTGCTGTGAGGTCTGTCACAGCAAAACACTGCAGGGCGATAAAACAAACGCACGTCCAGTTCTCACTCCTGGCTATTGTGAAACTTGAATACGATACAGGCAGTGCTCTGCTTACATAAAACCAACTTAAATAAACCTTTCAAAAGAACTCCAGCAAGAAATATCAGATACAAAGAGTGCACAGGCGACATATCTGTAAGTAAATTTACACTTTATCTTTTCATTTCTTTAAATTCAGGCTGTCCTGGTCCACTCTTTTGGTGCACCGATTTGAGGCAACCCTTTGAATATTTGTAGATTCTGATCTGATACTTTAATATACTTTAATATACACATACACATACTGTAGGCACTAGTGCATTTTTCCATCTGACAAAACATCATGAGTCTACAGAATTCTCCCTTATGATGTCTTTGCAAGTGCCTAATTAGATTAGTTATATTAAATGAGGATCTTTTGCTACCTCCAGCAACCTTCAAAATTTAAAGTTTCCATACAGTTGATACAGTACTGTATGTGAATAGCTTGCAGTACCGAGCCGCCTGCCTCACGCTCACTGTAGCATGCCGGAACGTTACAATCCGCACAAGTGACGTAAATTAGGCAGGCGTGAGAAATTAAATGGATTGGGCTGTGGTACCTGATACCAATCATTTTAAAAAATGCCTGTATTGGCCCTGATTTCAATCTTTGATATTGGCTCGGAACACCCCTTTAATTTAGTACATATTACTAGCAAGACATCTTGACTGGTAAGGGAAGGTAAATACGACTTACATAAATAAACATGAAAGTTTGGGGAACAGAATTATGTCAGTTGAGAACTGCCTGCACTACATATACTACATTCCATACTACATATACTACATTCTATACTACATATATTACATTCCATACTACACTTACTATATTCCATACTACAAATACTACAGTGAAAGCTAATCATTATTATTTCAGGTGAACCATAACCTGAGAACTTCTCAGAGGAGGAATCCTTTTAGCAGATACAGAGGCAGGCGGCTACATGGCCAATACCTTTATTAACTGGTGTCAAAGAAGTAATGCTTCAGATACCCGAAACTTCACCAACAAAAGCTTGATAAGAACATGCCATTCGGTAGTGCAATTTCAAGCCTCCCTTATCGTGACACAGCCTATTAACATTAGAGGTCAAAAGTAAATAATTAGATATTTGATCAAGAAGCTCATAAAATAACTCTAGGGTGACATAATGAACTGAGTCAGACCTTAGAATAGAAGGTCACTGAGGAAGTCTTCACGTTAATGTGCCTTGACTACATTTTAATCAGTCTACCTAAAAAGCGGAATGCTGTGTCGTCATCGGTACACAACGGCTACCGAAAACACCCATCTTTGAGAATAGCAGGGAATTTTGTGTCCGACTTCCACTCTGGAAATTCTCCAAGTCGCACCACAAGTTACTCAACGCACCAGAGGAAGGAACGACATCTCAGTTTCATTTTAAATTACTTATATGGGTGTTGAGGGAAGCCCCTTTATTTCCATGACAGCAGAAACTGACCATTTCACCCAAACGTACAGAAGTGGTTCATTCAAAAGCCAATAGCATCATTCATTGTGTACGGTAAGCTTATATGAATCACTCCCTGTTAATCCATTAAGGTAACTGCAGCAAACACAACCACCATAACATTTTCAAGACAGCTGGGTACAGCTGCTATGACTAGCCCACAAATCCTGCCAGGTACTTCCCCATTTCCACACGTCTTTCACAAAGTTACGTTAAATGGCAGAATCGGGTTTTGACTGATAAATAACTCCTTGCTCTTTGTGATATTGTAAGACTAACATGATAGAATGTGATTCATCAAGTAGTAACGCGATTATAAGAAGTTTCTATTTCTCCATTAAATTCATCCATCCATTCGTTTGCCAAGTACATTTATCGAATCCAAGCACATTTGTCGAACAAGACAGCTTCTTGTTAATCTTCTAAATAACTGCTAACTTTAGCATAGGTAAGGGTAGATAGTAACTTGGTTATGGCCTTAGTTTTACGTCCATGCAAACTTCCTCACTACAGCTTTGCTATTCCTTCCCCTTTTCGTTTGTGGGCTTCTAGGCTTGTAGTAAACCTTCATGTCTTCAGACCAGCGCTCCCATTAAGTCTCGTGGTTGTGTTTCAATCCACCCAAAGCTGTCATGGTTGGAAAGGCGCTGTCGATCATCTACATGGGGCTCATGGAGATTCTACCAGGAATATGTAGATAAGCAGAACATCCACTGGATAGATGCAGAATTACCAGGGTCCGATCTTCTCTGAACTTCGCATTTCAAATTCATGGTAGGGGCCTGTTTGTTACAACGGGGGTGCGTGGGGGTGAGGTGGGGGGGCAAGGTAACCCCCAGAGTGCACCACTCCCCCCTCTCACTCTCCTTGGCCGGCACCAGCTTCATCTCCTGGCCTTTATCTGCAGGAGCGTCAATCCCACCGCCCTTCTTCTGTCTGGCAAAGCCTTGCAGATAACATGCACGCGCAGAGGTGGAAGGACGCTATCAGCTGCGATGCATGCTTAGAGCAGGCCAAGGCAGCGCTCAGACCCCTTCGCCAGCGGCCCATCTGCCAGTCACTGATACGGGACAGTTAACCAGCTGAATTGCACGGACGCATTCCTCGTGTTACATCACCGCCTATACCAGACATGGAGACGATGCCGAATCCCACTCCCCTCCAGCTGTCAGCCTCATTGAAACAAAACACAACTTTCCAAAGAAATTTCCATTGTCTGACAGCAAATCAAAAAGATGAGGAATCTGGATTTAGTGGATGACGCCAGAATCAAAACTTAAAAGTAACGGCTTTTATGGAGTCGGCCATAGCAGTACGGAGACATTTGTGTTTATAAGAATACATGTATATTTACATGCAAATGTGTATCACGTTCCTGCAAATATGAACTGAATATGGATTTTAAAAGCATATGAAGTCTTCCAAAATAAATTATTTAAATATTACAGAATTTATAATTCATAATTCACAGGTTAGTGTAGTGCTGATTGAGTTGTGGTTACTGAATCCAAATGAAACCTATGATAAATTAAATCCTTTGCTGCCAATCCCAACACACTCATAATTCCCAGAATGCCTTTGTCTTGCTTTGATGCATAATTCAAATTGAAGGCGATAAGAGCAAAAACTGTGCCCACATAAATGTATTTGTAAGTAGCAATAATAGAAAAATGTCTGTCGGAGAGCCATTTATGTTGAGAGTGACGATAACTATAAAAAAAAAAATACAGAAACATTTACTCATTTACTTCTGCTGGAATACAATCATGTTTTATTCATGTAATTCAGTAAAATTAACCCTCAACACACATGCTTCCAGCCAATAAAAAACACAGAATATCTGATACAGGTGTGCATGACTGGCTGGGAGCTGGAAGGGAGCAAAAACATGGACGAGGGTCCCAGAGGATCGGGTTGGGAGACACTGGTATAGGTAAAAGGCATCCATTTCGCATGCAAGCAAGTATCACTTTGCCCTCTTCATTCCGCACTAGTCAGAGGGTAGCTGAAACATGGTCACAAACTCAGTGGGCAGAGTCTCCTGATCCAATGGCTTTAAGCATAAGATGCTGACCTATTTAGCACACAGACAGGGAAGGAAGGAAATGCAGACGGAGGCTGCAATGTACTTCAGATGGCTCCTCCCACACCGGCCTGCAGTTTACATGTTAGATATAAGAAAGCTCCCTCCAGCAATATGCAGACATAACAACTCATATAACTAACTGTCAGTGATGATGTGGCTTTATGAAATCTAGCAATGACCGAATACATCCATCCACCCATCCACCCACCCATCCATCCATCTACCTATATTTTAACTGCTTTACCAGGTCAGGGTTGTTGGGATGAAGGCCACATCTCATTAGTGTTAATTTATGGCCACAATTATACTTTTTGGATTTTAAATAGAGCATGCATTTATTCAAGCATTTGCAAAAAAAGTCCAGGGCTTTTGTCCAAACGCATAATACACACAAGCACATAATACCACGGTACCCTCGATCACCATTACGTAGAAACATAATGAGAGGCTCACGGTGACTATGATCGTGTGCACGTCCATGACAGGCACAAAAAATAAGACTTCCCACCGCCCAGTAGCTGAAGGATCCACTGATGAACATACTGACTTAAAGAGGCCACTGCACACTGTACACTGTGCAATAAGAGAAGAAAATGCAGAGAGGAGAGGGTAAGAAGGAGAAGTGATCAAGCACTGACATTATAAAAGCAGATTCCTCAGTTTCGCTTTTAATAAGATCAGAAGTTGCTGGAGGCATCTTGCCACATCTGTATTCCTAGAAGAGGAGGAAACGGCAGCGGCCTTGTAATCTGAAATTCACTTCTCAGCTACAGAGGACAAAGGAGCACCGGCACGCATCTCCTGCTGCATACATGCCGCGAGCAGATAGAACGACGGCTTCACCTCTGAGTGCCGGGCCGTCCCAAAAGCCCCCCCACCCCGCCCCCCCCCCAACTGAACAATACACACCACAGGGATACAAGTCACACGGGCTTCTTCGGTAGGGATGATGTCAAACAGCAATAAGAGATGAAAGAAATTCATCCCTGTGTGTCGGGAGAGTCACACAAATGCGACAGCGAGATCGTCGCTAAAAAAGGCAAAAGGAATGCCTAAGCCTTAAGGTTAATGCGTAGGCCTTTAGGTTTAAGTTGCGTGATATAGAACTATGTCTGGAATGGATTTATATTTATCACAAAGAAATAAACTTACCACAATTCAACTGTGCGCCTTAACGTCAATTTAATATGTAAAACTAGTTATCTTGAAAATCTAAATTTGTGCTTTATGGCTCATTTCACTCAATGGCTGTATACAGGCTACATGATGAATTATAGAATATATTATCTTACTAGCCAATATAAAGGAGAGCTACAGTGAAACTGCTTCTTGATTGGACATCAAGGGGGCCTCCCGCATGGATGCCAGGGTCTATAGGGTGCTGCACCAGACACCCTGCCCAACTGCATCCCCATGGCAGTCACTCACATTCCTGTCAGTCTGCGGTTTGCGAGGAAAAACCCACGGCGCATGCGTCCCACCCGAAATAGCCCAATGACACCCCACAGACGCCCCGGCACCATCAGAACCGGCCCGGTCCTGGAGAGTCAATTGGTTGGGTTGTTTGTGGTGTACTGGGTACCGCCTGACTCTCCCAGGTTATACGGAGACAAGGCCGCCTTTCAGGCTCGATGATCCATTTTATTTCAGGCATTAAATGGGTATCAAACAAGCCATCATATGACTGGGATTGCACTAGTCACACGGCACTACGCCTCTGCACTTAAACACTCTTTATGGCTTCAAGAGGCAGCGTAGCAGAAGCAAAGAAAGGCGACAGACGTCACAAAGTCAGCGGTTCATAGCGACATCAAACCTGTAATAAGCTAGTCTATTCATGCCAGTCAGCGCTACGTTAAAAATACACATAAACCAGAATAAAGCACTGATCTCCAAGGCGCTTTAGTGCATTTTAACCGTATTCTGCAGCTATGCTGTCATACCGTTACACAACATCAAGACAGACGCCGGCGGGCAACCACGGGGCTCAGGGATGCACAACTAAAAAGTATTTCCTATAATCTCTGTGACACAACCAAGATGGCGGCATTAAGAAGACAGGGGCAGCCGGGGCACAAAAAGGCACCAAATTCCGTGTTCGCCTCCTCGGCCTCGAGCCGCCTGTATACCTCTGGATTTTGTACTCAAAGCAAAAAAAGTATAATATAGGCAGTCCCCCGTCTGACTTACGGAGAACCTGTACTTATACGTGGATTGTCATAAAGCCTATTATATTAAAAATCTGATTAAAATAATAATGAATGCATGCGTGGCGCTGTGACTCTCATGAAAACGTGGCTTTGCATCAGCCGTTCGTTGGCTCAAGGTACAGTAAATCAGTACCATACACATTTACTTTTATTACTACTGTATAATATTATAATAATTATTATTGTATTATCATTGCTGTGTAAAATCAATAACAATAGTAATAATAGTGATCATTGTGGCATTTGCTGTGTCATGAGAAGCCAGCATGTATCTCTGTAAGAGAGAACCAACCAAGCTAATAGGTTCACTGCGATGTTTTATAATGATTTTTCATTAGGAATTTCTTTTATTACAGACAGTTTCGAGTGCCAGGAACTGAGACGTCCGATGGGCCATCACTGAGGGATTCTCCAACACGTTCAGCAGCTAGACCTCGAGGGATTATGCAAGTTCTCAGCTGCACTTCGAGACTGGAAACTCGGAACCTCCCCCCAAAATAGCCATAAATCTATTCACCCCCGTTCCAGGGGCGTTGCAAGTTCTGGTAATTTCTCACCCCAATAACACAAAGGGAGTGGAGACATATACAACCCACTGTAATTCAACACAGGCGGAGTAAATGGAATCCCGAACCACCTGGATTCCGCCTCGCTGCGTGGGGGGGTGGGGGGTGGGGGGGGGGCACCGAAATGGAATCAGCTTTATATTGACAGTAACAGCAGTGACAGGACGAAGGGACTGGGAAAGTGGAGCCTTGTGCCA
>JABFDZ020000002.1:2519599-2549551 GCA_019775955.2 Pollimyrus isidori
TCTCTCATTCGCCAAATCCCTTACCTCCTCTTCTTTTCGTCGTTTTTTTTTTTTTTTTCTTTTGTGGTGGGGGGGGGGGGGGGGGGCGCCCCCCCCCACAATCAAATCAAACAAAGGCAACAAATGGTGAAAACACTATAAACGCCATAGAAGCTGCAGAACACTGGAGAATAACAAAAAGAGACATGACTTTCTGCACAATATTTACAGTATGTAGAGTAGACAAGATCCTAAAACTTGCTTTCCATGGCTTCCTGATGACAACACTCCCTTACCTAGCTAAGCCTAGCTAAGGGACAGGCGTTTTAATAATAACCAGCATTAACAGGTATGGTAAAATGAGTGCCTTCAGGCTTCTGGCTAAGCTAAGTTAATATCTTCCCTTGTGGTCTGGATGGGAAGGAAACGCAAATTACATTTAAATTACATTTAACGGCATAAGTATCAACAGCATAACAGTGGAAATTAAATGAATAGATGTATTTGCACGCACAACACAAGTTACTTTACACATCACTTTGTTCTGCTATTATTCTGAGGGGATCCTTAAAAGAATGTAATCCTTGTTCATAAGTGCTTGGACATTTGAGGCCAATTATTCAGTATTTGTTCTGTTAATGTGATGACTATTACGTTTTACGGTTAATTAATAAGATATGTACTTTTGTTAGCAGATCCATTACAGTGCCATGAATATCCCTTTGCTGACAATTTAAGGTTTTCATTTATTTTTTCAGCGTTTTAGAAAGGTTTAGAAATACTAGAAGGGAGATACAACAAAATGTAAATAGGTTTTTATTAAAGCCATTATTGAGAAATTTGTGTATGTAAAATGAAAGAAGACGTGATTCACGGGGCAGCTTGTACCCCCCCGAAGATGCCCACGAACTTTCCACGCCGAAGGTCCTTCTGAAGCTGGCAGGAAGCCCGGAGCAGCGCCGAGCGACGGCATCCAAGCCGCTCAGGCCTGCGGCCCGGTCTCACTTCACGGGCAGCCAGCCGGGCCGCAGCTAGAGGCCGTGGTGGGACTCGGGGATGCAGACGGCTGCGGCGTACCCAGAAAACGGCGGAGGAACCGCAGATATCTCATGCATTCCTAATGTTCCAGGACGAATTGCGGGAGACACCGCGGGGCTCGGTCACGCCGCGAATCGCAAAGCGACAGAAGACCTAGCAGACAACTTCGAAAGATGGAGAGCGAGCTGCTACTGTAAACGGCTTTCCAACTGGAAAACGATTCATATGCGCTGTGGAGCCAGATGATTCGTCATATAAGAAACATAATCATAACCGCATTTAATCTAACGTTCTGGAAATTAGCTAACGCCATTAAATAAACTACAACCATGTGACCTTACTGTTCTTTATAAATGATTCTGAAGGATTCCTCAACTATAAGTTCTTTAAATGGATCTGGCTTTGGTATTTCTTAGGATGATTGTTAGTTGCACATATCGACTGACTTTTTTTCTAAGGAATGTGAATTTCCAGGCAGTATTATTAGCCTGGGGCTGAAATGTTGCTTTGACGGGTCTCGCGAGTGCTTGTGTTTGCCTGTGTTGTGAGACGGTGCTTTGTCTCAGCGGCAGAGGAGCTGGCTCTGAAGGGCGAGGACGGCGGGGAGTATTTCTGTGGGGAGGAAACATGGCCAGTGTACGAGGCCCTGGAATCTGCGGAAGAGGGCAGCGTCAGGACCGTCGCCCTGGAGACGGAGCCATCGGAAGAAGTGGAGCTGCACATATGGACCATCGCTAAAGGTATTTTCAGGTTCCTCAGAGAGGGTCACTGTGATTGGCAGCATGGAACACACACACACGCACGCACACACACACACAAATTTGTATGTAATTTTTTGTGGTGACTGTCCATTTATTTCTATGGGAGAAGCCCTAATTCCAGCAATGACGACCGTAACCCCTACCTAGGCCTTACCTTAACCATAAATAAGCAAACGAAATACAAATCACAGATTTGTATAAAACTGAGTTTCCCCTTGTGGGGACCGAAAACATCAACATCAGGCCTGGTCAGGGTGGGGTAGCATGCCCTGGTACAGCACGTTGCCACACCCACCACATGATGAAACACCTCCGGATCCCCTGGTAACCCCCCCAGGCCTACATGTGGTCCAGTCCCGCCCTCCAGCAATGGCCGCTTATCTGCTGCAGCCAGGTGTTACATGGGCGTCCACTTGGCCTGGTCCAGTTGCTCAGGTCCTCAGCAGTGAGGATCCTGCGAGCCAGACCACACCCAGGGAATCACGCCGCATGACCGCAGTGCTTCCTTGCGATGCGGGTAATGCGCCTCATTTGCGCCTCATTGAGCTACCGCTCATTTCACGTTCTTCCAGTCCAGAAGATGTGCAACTCTTTGTGATACGGAAGACTGATAATGTGGCATAGACCACAAAGCATGGTGTGAAGCAACCTTGTTCTACATGGGATAGTCTCCGGGCCTCCTGTGACTCTGAAGTAGCTGTTGGAGGTCGGATGGGAGATTAATTTATTAAGTCATTAGTTGTTCATATGGTCATTTTGTTACAGTAAATTGTCTGCACTCATATTCACCGTATACATACCTTGCACGTATAATAACAATATTATTTCAGAACATAAATGATCGCTTAACAATTTTGCTTGATTTCAAACAAAGTCGTAAATGAATCACATGCCTGCAGCTAAAACTTTGGAAAGGGGGAATATGGCAATGGGGAGAGAAGGACAGAACAAATGAAAGAAACCAAGCAGAGTTTTTTTTCTAAACAGACTTAATTCCTTTGTTACAGAGTCATGAACACATTGTGTCATCTGACTAAATGGTGCTTCACACAAGTGGTCTGTCTGTGGTTTGACATGCATTACAGTGTTGATAAACTGATCCACTCCATCCTGCTTTCTGGAAGAACAAACTAACATTTTAAAAAGCAGAGCCCAGTAATAATCCGGCTGCAGATTCGTGACACACACAGAAACTGAATCAAGAAATTTGGACCATGAAAGTGCTCATATGAAGAGCTTAGTGTCACAACATCATGATCATCACGTTAAAGATGTTGCAGATGATGTCTTGAAGTAGTATTCTGTGTAATGCAAGATAATTTAATGTAATACAGCACATTAGAAACTGATGTTACGGCAGGGATTAAAAAGACGTCTTGGAGAGGTAGGGGATTCGGAGCATGGCGTGTGCCTGTCTGTTTGGAAACGAGAGTGAGTTGCTTAAGGGAAAAGAAACTTTGTTTTTTGTTAGTTAGTGATTCTTTTGTTTTAATAAATGCTTAATGACTTTGAAGGTGGTTTCGCTCTCAGCATGAACACGGTCAGCAATGATAGATACGGTGTTGCCCAGAAAATTCTTCTGTCGCAGCTAGATAACAAATGACAGCTACAAAAACATGCTGACACTGTGAATACTAAAATGACCCAGTTAGCTAAATGTAGCTGCATAACAACCGAGCATAGCATATTACTGATGAATTGCTGTTGGGCAACCATTTTTACATTAGCTACCTGTGGAAAAACAACAAAATAAGAACTACTTCCAGTTACATTAAAGAGTGATGTTTTATTTCACATCAGTTTCAATATCATGATTTTAATGTTAAAAGATTTGAGGTTCCCATAACTGCTGAATATAGGTTCTCCATACTGAGGCTCCTCTTCCAACAAAAATGGAAAAACAAGTGCAAGAAGGGATGCACTTCAGGCAAGGGCCTCGTTTAAGGACTGATTGCAGGCACTCCAGAGGACAGGGTCTGATTAAAATGTCAGGACTGTTACCCAGTCAATGCTCTCATTTGTAAAATAGGACTGAGATGATCCTGCCTGCTATTTTTACATATAAAGACATATCAATGTCTCTGCCCAGTGAGTTCTGCTCTCGATTTGTCTGATTATTGAATAGAATTAGTCAAAAATGAGGTGCTCTGTATCACAGAACCAGATTCCTTGATAATTTCTCGAGTTCAGAGCTACGTGAGGCATGCGGTCATCAATCTGCAGCTGTGCAGATATATTTTCATGCTGGTTTTATGGATAATGTGCCAGCCTTTGCAGCAGAGGGACCACTGAAATGGTATAGGTGGCACATATCAACACGTCCTGTGGCTTCATGAAAATCCGTCATGGGACATGGGGTCACGGCGATCGCTTTCATGCTGTACCGTGACAGATTGATGTCAGGGGTGCTGTGTTTCCCTCCTATGCGTCATTATTCATCATTATTTTCATACACACTGCCCACTGGGTCTTTGATCATCGGCACACAGACACCATGAATAAATGAAAACTTTCAAAACAATGTCATTATTTTCTAGTGGGGATTTATCCTGTTGATTGAGAGCAGGGTGTTTATGCTCCTGTTTTTTTTATTGTATTTCATTTGCTTTAATTTGTGGTAAGTTTCTGTGTTTTCTATCTTTAGGTGAGATACAGATATATTTCTCCCACACTGTTAGAGTCAAAAGGGCTGTTTCTTCAATACAATTTATGTTTCAAAACATCTGTGTACGCTTTTTACTCTATAAGTCAGAATTTATAGACGTGAATATTTAATGGGGATTAATAAAGTTTATGTTAATCTCAAATGAAGCCAGTATGATCTGGGTTCAATACCCCTGTTTGTAGACAGCTGGAAATATGGTGGCCAGACATACTAACTTTCCTTGGCATCCAGGCCTCCTCAGAAACTTCCAGATAACGAAGGTCCCCGTGATGGACTTCAACAAGCACAGCGATTTTAAGCCATTGACAAGGACGACACAGAGTACGTATTCATTTTAAGTTAGTTTAAGCCATATGTCCTCTAAGCAACATTATCTGAAATTTAACTGACATCCACAAAGCTCCACATACTGCAGCTTTAATAACATACTTTAGATTTATAGACAATCACATCTGGTATAGAATCTCTGTAAAATCGTGGATTTCCGACCAGGCCGGTGGAAGATCTTCCGCGAAGGGGAGCTGCAGATCAGCCAGATGTGTGCGGAGCGGTCCTGTCGCACGGAACTGGAAGACCTGGTGCGGGTTCTGTTCCTGGACAAGCCGGAGAGAGGTCATTGCTGAAGATTGGTGTGAAGCATCTGGAGGGGAGAGCAGATGCTTTTCAGACGACGCTTAAAGGCTCCAAGAAAACCAGTTATCTCTGAGAGAGCGCGTATGACCAGTGGTGGAAATTATTTTGCAGTTGTGTAATGCAAATAGTTTCTTATGCTCCTGTCAGTATCTTACAATAATGGTCGCTTGAGTCAGTGTTTCCGAATCTGGTCCTCGAGGACCCGCGGACAGTGCGCATTTTTGCTTACCCGGAGCTGGCAGGGAGTAAAAATGTGGACTGTCTGGCAGGGGAATGGGAGGGAGCAAAAAACGTGGACCATCTGTCAGTCTCCATGGACCGGGTTGGGAAACACTGACTTAAGTGATATACGCCAATCACAGTATCTGAGTATTATTCAGTTTAGGTTGCTTTTCTTTTTCAACACAGTCAAATATGCATTTTATTTATTAGGGATTGCCAGCGATACTAAATAAACACTTTTTTTATGAATGGCAAAGCAATATAGTAATATATTTTATTAATATTACTAAAAATATTTTTTTAGATTTCACTTATGTGTTTCAGATATTCGAAGTCCAATTGAAATCTTGAAAAGTAAAACTGACTTTTAAATATTATGATAATATAAAATGGCAAAGTACTATACAATATGTATAAAATTGTTCTCTTCAGTTAATAGGCCTGACATGTTCTATTTTTCTTTATGTTAGACTTATGTTAGTATTTTTGTTTGTTTCGCACCCTAAAAATGGCATGTCCTTTATTTTCCATGATTATCCAGCACATACAGTGTAAACTGTTATCCAGCAATAAATGCTACAGGCATGAAAGCATTGAAAGCATTGAAAGCATGAAAGCTAATCTCAGCGTCATTTCATGTGCTTGGCCAGAGTACAGTGATGATTATAAACCGTCTGGTAAAAACATGAAAAACAAGATATTTAAGACACAAAGCACGTTGCCCTGGAATGACTTCTACACAACAGCTCATTAGGAACAATTCTTACTGTAAATCACTTTCAAATGGTATTACAGGTCAACGTATGTGACTTAATGTTTAATTTGAAAACAAACACATAGCGTACAGTAATCCATATATTTCTGAGCTAATGAAAATTATCCATGTTACATATAAATTCTAAAAACTATTAGGTTTGTACACATTTAGTGGAAAATCTTTTCAAGAGCTGTTAGTGAGGATTGAAAATGTTCTGTTATTCATTTCCACTCTACAGCGGACTGCCATTCCATCCAGGGTGTTCCCTGTGTTGTTCCCTATGCTCCCTGTATTGTTCCCTGTGCTACCTGTATTGTACCCTATGGTCTCTGCCATAAACTGTGTAAGCAGTTAAAAAACGGATGGATGGTTGGTTGGATGGTTGTGCACCTGAGTAAACAGGGGTGCTCCTGGACTTCCTGTGAGATAAACAGGTTCCTCCTGTGATAGCATTGATCAGGCCCTCTCAGCCGCCACACAGACCTGATATTGCAGAGGAGGACGCTACAGCTCAGTAGTCAAAAGCCTTTAGCATTAACATGCCGCACTATGAATGCAGACAAACAAAAATGATGTGTGTCCAGAAATGGTTGCACTTATTAGGCAGATGTGCTCGCTGTGTCAAAACTCACTGGGAGGTTGAAATGATATCACTGTATTCCAGATGCCACGTGTGGTTATAATATAGTCAGTCTGGTGTAGGGACTTACACTGTATTCCTATAATATTAACTGCAAGTAAGATTAAAATTTGAAATGCAAATCCACCATGACATAAATTGCTTGTGGAACAGTAACATCTGTCCTTTTTGGGTAGGACCAATATAGTTTCATTTTCATCAGTGATATTTTCTTAAGATTTCACCCATTTACCCATTCAATACTTATTTTAGGGACTGACATCAATGGATTGTGTCTAGCATGATATAATGTTGAAGCATAGACTGAAATATGTAAGACAATCAAGTATATGCATGTAACCCCATATATTACAAATCAGGTACACAACCAAGATATCAGTCTGTTCTCTTAGAAAACCCAAAAATGGCTAATATCACATGTGTTAAGAGGGAAGAAATAACTTAAAAGTGAAAGTAAAAGGATAGAGTTTATAAATATTTAGAAAAAATTGTAGCAGGTGAATATCCATGTATTTCAATGCAGCCTGTGATTGCATCACATCTTCCGGGGCTGTGTTTTGAATCCCACTGGATCTGTGTTTGTGGTGTTTGTGTTCTCTTATGTTTCCACGGGGGACTCCGGTTTACTCCTGCAGCTCAGACATCCAGTTACGTAAATTGTGCTTTATGATGGAGCCATCCCATCCAGGGTGTAATCAGGGCCACCACAGGGCACCACGGAGACTGGTTTTATGTTGTTTAGGGGCAACTCCTGTCAACATACTGCTAATTTCCCTGCCTGTGTGTGTCTCTCTCTTAAGTATTTGCTGATATAAATTCAGATGGCGACTTTTTGACAAGCAATATTTAACATTATTGTTCATTGTATGCAATTATTATTTATATATCAGAACCAGAAGATCAGTGCTCATTGACGATACACCAGAGCACACAGTGTACATCAACGAAATGTGTCCTCTGAGTTTAACCCATATGTGACATAGCAAGGGGCAGCTAATTCAGCACCCAGGGAGCAGTGCTCAGCAGCAGTACCTTGCTCAGGGTACCTCAGTGATACCTTGCTTTAGGCCACCACTGCTACAGAGAATATTATATATATGTGTGTATATGTGTATATGTATACATATATATATTTCCTTATATATACACAATTATTTGTATGTTTGTTTGTTTATCAGCCCATCAATTACCCAATCTTTGTCTCGGCCCCCTTGTACGAACTGGGCCCCACTGGGTCTTGGGTGTACCGCCGTCAGTGCCCTGTGCTGTGTGGGCTAGGTCCCAGTCTCCCACCGTCAGTGTCCTGTGTGGGATAGGCTCCAGTCTCCCACCGTCAGTGTCCTGTGCTATGTGGGATAGGCTCCAGTCTCCCACCGTCAGTGTCCTGTGCTGTGTGGGATAGGTCCCAGTCTCCCACCGTCAGTGCCCTGTGGTATGTGGGATAGGCTCCGGTCTCCCACCGTCAGTGTCCTGTGCTGTGTGGGCTAGGTACCAGTCTCCCACCGTCAGTGTCCTGTGTGGGCTAGGTTCCTGTCTCCCACCGTCAGTGCCCTGTGGTATGTGGGATAGGCTCCAGTCTCCCACCGTCAGTGTCCTGTGCTGTGTGGGATAGGTCCCAGTCTCCCACAGCCTTATGCAGGATAAGCAGTTGGAAGATTCTTCTTTCTGTGTACTATGCTAGAAGACAAAACGCATAATCACTTGCAGTGTTCATGCTTATATGCACCAGATATCTGTTTAATGAGAAAATGAAAGGAAAATGACTTAATCGCCCCAAAAGTTAACTGCAGAAAGCAGCAGAGCCCACTGAATCCTGCTTCCCAGTGCTGACGTTCATACATGTCCAGCTGGTCCTTTAAACGTTAACTTGTGCTTCGACGCCACGGGGTGGCTGAGATCACACACTGTTACGCTGGTGAAGTCAGCTGGCACGACTGCAAGCAGCTCCTCCACGCTGCGGGGTTAGCGGCAGGGGAGGCCAGACACACAGACCTTTATCCCTTACTGGGAGCCTCTGACCCGAGATCCGCATTGGAACACACCAGCGGTAATGGATTGTAAAGGGCACGCTCACCAGAGATGAGGAAAGGATAGGTGGGTTTAATTAAAGAGGCTCATATCTCACTTTAACATCCCGAGTGTAAATATGTAATCTTACTGGCATCACTTACTGATGCAAGAAAACAGTCATGTCTAATTTGGTCTTAATTGCACTCGCACAGTCATACGGTAACCAGGCCTTCTGTAGAGAAATTTCAGACCCAAGCTTGAAACAATGAGCAGCACACGCTCTCCTGCAACTCAAACGCCTGACACTGGAATTTTCATTCTTTGCTCATGTACACACTCCACGTTAAGGCTTGTTTTCTTTGTGACACCCCCCACCCCCCCACACAATACCTGCTCTTCTAGTATAGAAAAGTGATTGAAAATTTTCACTGAGGATGACAAAGGAAACAGCTGCGTAAAAGCTGCAGTGAGGAGTGTCACACATTTTGAATGCATCGATTATTTATGCAATCCTGCATTATAGTTTCACAGTCTATAGGGTAAAGTCTTTATAAGTCCATTTACTTTTAATGTTACAATGTCATTTATATATGTCTAAGTAAGAAATAGTACAAAGACATACACACACACATGGAAATATATACAGTACCAGTCAATAGTTTGGACACACCAAGCTGCCTACAAAAGACAGTGATAGTGACCTGGACTTGGTCACATGACCTGAACACAGTACAAATGATATAGGAAGAGTTTGACCAGAGAGTGAGGAAAAGCAGCCAACGAATGCTTGTCATCTGTGGGACCTTCTTCAGGGTGACTGGAAAAGCATCCCAGGAGGCCGCCTCATGAAACTGGGGTAGAGGAAGAAGTACCATCAGCCAATCCCTGGAGCAACTGGGGTTAAGGACTCAATGATGTGATCACTTTCTCAATCCAGGGACCTTCTAAGTCCTAACCCACAGAGCTGCCCCTCCAACACACCATGATATTTTTGTTTAATGTTATTTTGGTTTATAGATAATCCCATATATAATCTTGTATAATTTTGATGTCTTCATTATTATTGTAAATTGTAGAGAATATATAAATAAACCTTTCTATGGGTAGAAGTAACCAAACCTTTGAGTGGTAATGCACATTCTGAGCTGTAGTTCACACACAACTTGCAGAGACTTTTCATGTCCAGGTACTGGTCATTGCTGGGCTGTGCTGGGCTGCAATGGTTGATTCATGATATCTTCCACCCACACTGCTCTTATATGCCAGTGATCTGTATGACACTGCATTACAGTGGCTGTAGATGAAATTGTTGTGGTGTGCTCAACAAGCTAATACACAGATAGGCCAGAACACGGGTCAGTTCTCAAGTGGGCCCAGAGCCCTATTCATACCGCACACAGCCAGCTTCCTGGCCAAAGAGGCGTAATGGCGGACTTGAACTGCCACCCTTTTTTCGTTCGGACGCTTGGAGAGAATGCCTCGCTGACGCTTATTCAGTTACGGTCGCTGGCCAGCCTCGGTGCTGAGACCAGGGCTGCAGTTTAACTGCCAGCCGTGTACAAAGAGGCACTGTGGCCAGTCACACAGAGTGTCTGCCTTTCACTGAGGTTCCCGCATCTGAGCTCAGCCATTCTGGCACATTCTGCGGGTGGGAGCTATTTTCCAACCTCAGGAAACACAAATGCCTTTGTAGACTTCCTATGTGCATGGAGCGCAGGAAAATGAAAAGGAAACCAGTGGTCTAAGGGGTCTGTTGTAGCACTAGGTGTTAAAGGATCCATCCATCCATCCATTATCTGATGCTCATCTGGGGTCATGTCATGAGGGCAGAAGTCTAAGCAAGGACTGTTAAAGCACATCTATATACAATTATCAGAGCATTTCTGCCTTTCAGAGAAAGATGTACACTGGTTTTACTCGAAAGACTTCCAAGTGGCTTTTGTATTAGAGGTGACGGAAATGTCATATGATATTGTCAGTTAGAAGCAAGATTCACAATATAGTGCATGTTTTTTTTTCATATACAACCAAATGTTAAGCAGGAATTTTAGCCTAAAAACAGCTATTTAAGCAGCAATTTTACCCTAGTGTTTCTATAACTAGTAACACTGCTTGTAGCATTCTAATAATTAATCATTAAGGTATGTCAAATACTGTACATATAAAAGGAATTGTCTCTTTAGTACAGAAAGAGTTTAACTTTTTAATACTAAGATTTCAGAAGTTTTGAATTTAAATGAACATTTCTTCCTTTGTCAATTTTTTTCTCATAATTCAGCCACACACACACGACTGTTACCTTCTGGCCGTCATGTCCAATTGTTTTCCAGCCGCTGTTCGGTTTTCAGTTAAATAAAGCCCTCTTTCGCTCACCCAATGCCTGCCCTCTTTTGCTTTTTAGTTATGACACTGCCCTGTCTATGGACTGTTTGCGGTTCACCACAGGACACTTGTGCAACATTTTTAACAATCTGATGCCACATAAAATGTGTTGATTTTTAGCACTAAAGTGTTATGTCGGCTGAAATTTACATTGGTCTATTTTTCATGGAGTAAAGCAGCAACCTCCGAAAGTGGAAACATCACATGATATGTGCTCGTTGGTTTGTTCTGTTATTATAATAGTAATGCTAAGTAGTGCTGTATCGTGATTCTTGTGATAACTCTGAAATGCTTATCATAGATAAAATTGCAATCGGTCATGCTAAATTATCATCATTTCACTATTATTTTGTACATGACAAAAAGTAAACAGAAGAAACAGCTTTAGGATCTTATATAGATGCCCTACACGGCTAGCAGACAAAGCCATAATTCTAGCTGGAAAACCAAGGATCAGCCATTTTTTAATGTTATCCTGGTAACTTAGCAGATTATCAGATGCGTCTGGCTTAGGCCTCGCTTATTTGCCGAAGTCTGCAATGTGGCTTTCCAGGACCTGAGTGAAATAGCTTGCGTCTAGGACATAGTGTGGTACATTTTGAAGGCCTCACTGACACTGCCATCGTGATTGTGTGGATCTCACCCAAAGAGCTTTGCTGGCAGTTATGTAGCTTGGCAGACAAAATGACCATGGAAGACTACAAGAACAAAGAGTATAAGCCCTTCCACAATGTTGTGTAACGTCCACCTGGGCTGCAAGTGAACGTAATCCTAATTACAGTTATGTGGCAAATGGACAGTGAAAAATCCTTTTTGTCTAGTTGAATAGAAACTGCAAGTGCTGCGTCTGTTGTCCTTGTAATTCCCTCATTTATGAATTTCCTAATTTTCTGACAATGGCTCTTTTGAGGGAAACATTGCGGAGAACTTTTGCAGGACCTTGTTATGAGTTGGCCTGCTCAACTGGCTGCAGAAGACCAACAGAACGCCCTAGATCTTAGGGCTGCTCGCCACCGGATGGCTTGGACGGACTGGTTGGATTCCCTGTATATTTGGTTGATTGCTTCCTCACACAGACAACACCTATCAATGTGCAACACCCATCAATGCGTTGAGTTCATAGGACATTGCTTATTATCTGATGAGATCATTTTTAATTTTGACATTTCTGTTAGTTACAGGTGGAAGGAAATGTGCAAGACTTAGTGTTAAACTAAGCTTTTAAAATGTTATGATATTAAAACACAACTCAACAATCTAAAATGACTAAACCTTGAGACATCTATCAGTTTGAGGGTTTACAGATGTCAGCTTGTGTTTCACTCACATATAGTCACAATTTCACGCACAAATGGATCATCTTTGCCGCAGAAGCAGTTCTCATAATATATGCAAATGGTGCAAGACTCTGGCATGACACAAGCTCTTGGTGAATTGTCTGATGCCAAAGTACTTTTTGTAATGATTCAATCATGCACCAGAATCTAGTTTTGTGGGTCTTCAGGGCACAGAAGTATCATTTTAGTTCAGATGTGGAATGTCAGTATTTTGGAAACAGCCTTTGTGCTTGTGAAGAGGCAACTATAAAGACTTTTCAATGAAATGGTTGGACAGTGTAAACATGGGTCAAAAATTTGTGTACTGCTTAATTGATTTATTTATATGCGAACTCCTTCAGGACGGCTGGAAAAGCAGCCAATGAGAGCTCAGCATATGTGCCAACTCCTTCAGGATGGCTGGAAAAGCAGCCAATGAGAGCTCAGCATATGTGCGAACTCCTTCAGGATGGCTGGAAAAGCAGCCAATGAGAGCTCAGCATATGTGCAAACTCCTTCAGGACGGCTGGAAAAGCATCCCACCTCCTGAAACTGGCATAAAGGGGAAAGTCCAGACAGCCAGTCCCTGGAGTAATTGGGGTGAAGGGGTTTGCTAAAGGGCCCAATGATAGGGTCACTCTGCAGACCCAGGGATTTGAACCGGCAACCTTCTGAGTCCCAACCCATGAAACTGCTAAAATTGAATGGATTTTTAAAGACTTTTTTTCAATCAGCACATAATTCATTATATGTTATTTTATAGCTTCGTGGTGAGGTGGGAGTGCCAGCACACTGTACCAGTACATTCTCCCCAGCCTGACCGGACCAGTCCAGCAACTTCCATGTCCTATAACCTGAAAATGATAACTGAGTGAGCTGAGGGATGACTGTTCATCAAAATCTCATCCTTTAATTTCATTTTATGTTACATTAATTTTGCTGGCCTCCCTATACTATATATATACCCTATACTAAACTAAAATTTAGAGAAAAGTATTTCAAAGCATCTAAATCTTACTGAGATTTATAGAAGATCCATTTTAAGAGGTTGGTACGTCTGGTGTTACACGTTATGTTATTTGTACTTTGGTGGTTTTTCCATTTCCTTTCATCTCTTCCCTGCATTGGAAAACCCTAAACCCTAAAAAACTACCCAAACACGTCATGCTCGTTCTAAGTTTCAGAATTTTAGCCACGTGTCATAATTGCACTGAACTGTATCGTTACTCTGAAACTAATTACAAAACCTTACCAAAGTGTCTGTGCACCAAAATCATATTCCTAAAAAGTAAAGGTGAATATATAACATAGAGTTTAATAACATTACAGACTCAAAATATAATTTCTTTTTCCGTCGTGTTTTTAAATCCTTTGTAATGGATGCATGAATAATTCCCATTTAAAGAATATGAATGTATGTAAAGAGAAGTCCGACGTTTATCTGAGTAATGGAGGAAATCCATCTTTCTGATACTTGGAGCATAAGCCTTTGTGACATCCGGGCTTTTTGGAAACCAGTCATGACCTTAGAGTTTACTGTGCGCACAAACCCTCTTCACAGCCAGGTAGCACACAGGCTGTAGCTCACGACAGCATTGGGGTCCACTGAGGCACAGGCTAAGTAAACGGTATCTTCTGTGAACTGTAAACTCCAATCATTTGAAACACTACAGCAAGGCGAAAGAGAAGAAAATAATGTTTAACAAAATGAATCAGAAACGCAAACTTTAAATGTCACTGAAAAACAATGAGGTAAAATAATGTACTGGCAGTCTACTGTGCAAAAGTAAAATGGAGATAGCTGTTTAACATAAATCACTAGTTGTTGCACTATGTTACCTTTTTATCTTTACCTCTTCTTCGGTTTGTCTTGAAGCAGCATGTTTGAACCGAGACCTGGAGGCGATGATTTAAGAAGCAAGCAATGTGTGCCTCTCATCTGGCAGTAACTTAAGAATCCAGGACTATTTCCAAAAGGACAGCTCAGAATTTCCAGGTCGGGCAGCAATGCTTCAGATGATATGGTTCTACAAATCAAGGCAAACAGCCACCTTTAAGCTGGAGTTCTTATGAGGCCCTTGGTCTTCTGCTCACAGTGCCACCTACAGTCAATACGCTGGATCTTCACTCTTAAACTGGTGTTGCGGTATGATTTGTTAAAAAAACTGACCTCCTGTTAGTAGCACTATTCCATCAAATAATCAGATTTTTCATCAGGTACCTCCATCAGGAAGAGAGTCTTGTTTATCCCACAAACAAGGCACTTTTGAATATTGTAACATCTGTGAATATATTTTGTCTTTGTTGTTGTACATACTGTGTCATTAACAGTGTAGGTCGCAGCCCATGTGGCACCATGTGCAAAATCCCCCCCACCCCACTTATGACGGGTACTGTGTGGGGTGAGGGGTGATGGGAGGGGGACATTAATGGTAAAAGCTGGTGACTTGGCCGAGGTGAGGAATGGCAACAGCTACCAAGTGCTGATCAGAGCTAAGCCAGTGTGACAACAAGATGGCTGCCTGTCACACGCTGCGGTGCAGTTTGCAGGGGAAGCTGGGATACGCCCGCTTTTCTGTCCATGTGGTTTGAATTGAGACAGCACCCATGCCTGGCTGCTGTTCCAGCAGGCCTTTCCCAACACTCACATGGAATATATGAACTGGTTTATTCAGTCTCACCCCAACTGCAGTTGCCACCTCAGATAGGCCTGGCCAGTTAACCCCCCAGTCATATATATATATGTATAATCTTCATTTTCCATAAACCCCCCAGTCATTTATATGTGTAATCTTAACCTTCCATAAACCCCCCAGTCATGCTTATATATAACCTTAACTTTCCATAACTCCCCCAGTCATGTATATGTGTAATTTTAACTCTCCATAAACCCCCCAGTCATGCATATGTATAATCTTAACGTTCCATAAACCCCCCAGGTCAGGTATATGTGTAATCTTAACTTTTCATAAGTCTCTGTGCGCTTTGTGGTCCTTTTGGTACCACAGGCAGTAAAGATCAGTCAAGCTCTGCAGGTAACAAAAGCCTTTTTATCATGCCAACTAGACTACAAGCAATGGAATTAGTATTTGTTTATAGAATTTTGCGTACACGGTACAGATTAAGCCACAAACAAGGCCCGGCTAAGACCCACATAACTGGCCCATGAGTAGCGTAGATTCCTGGCATATTCAGCTACCATCGCAAGCGGGACATGTGTTGCTAAACCCAGCCTATCCCCAGAGGGATTGTGGATCCACTTACCCTCCATCTTGTTTACACCACATTTATTGGATTTCAACTAATATCCTGATTTGTTTGGAGGTAAAAACATCATTCTGGCAGTCTGACAACTGACAAGGAACATTTCTGGGAATATGTCTGTATATTCTTTTGACTTGTTCATTAATATTCAGTGCTTCACACATTGCGGTACATCCCGATATTCTGTTTCTTGTGATTATGACTGAGCCACTGTACTGCTTATTTTCTTCCACACAAACAAAGCAACCTGGTATTTTCCTTCTGTAAATGTAACATAATTAATTTCTGGTTATATCTGATCTCATCTGATCTCTCTATCCAGCCTTTTATACAAATGCACTAAAGATTGATAGCAAAGAACTGAAATAACACTATGGTCCAATATGCTTCCTGGGATCGGCTCCAGACCCCCATGTGACCCTAACCAGGATGTCAGGTTATAAGATAGATGGATGGATGGATATTAGGAAATATTTTAGTAGAAAGAATAGATAATCCACGAGGTGTGTTTAAAAAATGAGCTACACTAACATCCATTCATTTTTTGTAATGTCCTCCATGGGACCTTCCGATTCCCCCTCCCCCGGCACGGGAAAATGTTACTTTCATTTTACTATGAAGTGTAGATTTAAAATATCAACAAAGAGAATTTAATAAAAACAAGACTTTTATTTTCACTTTTGTGAAAAACGGAATACTCTAATAAAGCAGATTTGTCACAATGCACTATATACTGTAATTGACGGAACTGGCCCTGGGGACCCCAGGCCATGACCTGCCCTGCCTGTCCTGTTGCTCGAACCCTGGTCCCAGAAGTGGGAAGCCACAGTGTTGACATGTAGAAATACATTTAATTTGTGGTAATTGCAGAAGTAACCATCACCACCATATGATAACAATAATATTGCATACCTCCAGTTACTGTATATAATCAATCCCTTATAAAATAATGGCATGATGGATGTCTGACCAAGATGTTTGGTAAAACGCTGTAAAAAAAACAGTAATTAATGCAGTGGTGCCTTAATTCACATTGCAGGCATCTTCACAAAGGGCTACTTTCCATGTTTGACCCTTTGGCCTTTACACTCCCGTAATCCGTTTATTCAGCTCAAACTGCATTTTAATGGAGCAAATTAGTCATGTGTTGGGACCAAAATGTGTTCTGGTCTGCGATGCCAATGCAGCACTTTACTCACCACACAAATTTCTACCTTAATTTCAAGTATTTGAGTGGTCGAACGTTGGTCAAGTTATAATCATATTACTTTCATTACTACAACTTGCTAGTTATTGTCTTGGTTATTTTTCTAGATCATTGCTGTCTGCATATTGACACCCATGCTGTTTTTTATTGGTTATTGTCAATACTAATAATAGTATTTTATGTGCATCTGAAAAAAATGGAGATTAAAAAAACCACTTACTTGGCAGGCATGGTGTTCCCTGTCAGTACTTTCTGTATTCCTGCTGAGAATCCTGTAACGTGTTTGTATTTATTCAGTCCAACCGTTAGCCCAACACAACATGAGATGGTTTCGCTTCAAGTTTCTGAAAATCCAGCAGGCTTCATTTATCTATTTGCTTTGGAACCTAATTGTATTACATTGTTTGAAACCGCAGTGTGCCACATTAAAGCTATGCCTTCAATTCCCCGGGCTGTTATTTTCCATAGCTGTACATATCAATTCTATTGTCGCTACTTTATGATGTTATGCCCTTAACGCTGGGACCCATTACGTAAGCTAAAAATAAGTGTAGCTATCACTCTCTAATAAATAAAACCAAGAGAGCTGTTTCACTTGCTAGTCGGGCTTAATAACGCTAAATAAGATATGTGGAGGTGAATTGGTAAAAGATCTATCTCAGAATCATAGTCACTAAGAGCATATTTCATTAACAAGCTCCCAAGGCACCACAATCTAATAAAGGAAGAAAACACAACAATCAATGTCACACAATAACCGCATATAGCTAAAATGTGTAAAAATATACTGCATATCATGGTTTATTGATTTTGAATATATTTGGACTCATTCCTCTTTACAAAACTGCACCATTGTTGATATTGTAGCTCTCTTTCATGCACAGCTTTCTTCAAGCCCCGCTGCAGCGTTTGCGTTGGATCAGGACTTTGGCCGTGGCATTTGAAACATGAAAACCCCTCAGTTTCAGCCATTCTGTTAGAGGAACCATTGTTATGTCGTTGGTTGCAGGCTGCCCATATCTGACAACTACAAAGAATATAACATTCCTACTTTCACCCTCCAGGGGTGCAATAAAAATGTTTTGTTGGAATATAGTTTTTTTTGTTTTCATGAAATATACCATCTATCATTAATGCCAAAATACTCGCTTTCATCTCACCTGTCCACAGAACAGTCATCCAATAGCCTCGTAGATGATCCAGGTAGTTTTTGGAATCTGATTTTGTCCTGACCACTTTGTTCTGTATTACTTCATGGTTTTAGGTACTGCTATAGCATCCAGCAGATCCTTAGCCATTAGCTCGGGGGCCATTTCAGACCCCCTGGAATGTTGTACACTCTATCCTTTGGTGAACATTTTTGTTGGACAACCACTCTTGCATGGATAACAATGGTGCTGAATTTTCTCGCCTCATACATTATGTGCCTCACAGCGGAAGGCCGCTTGCCAATGTTTTTTTTTTTCTTTTTTTTTCAAATAAGCTTGTAACTGATTCCATCCCTGTGAGCTTCAACAGCTTCTCTGTGAGGTCTTCAAAAGCTGCATTTAGCTGGTGCAGGATTCACTTCCACACAAAAGTGCCCTGACGTGACTCTGATGATGAGGTCAGCGTGTTCCTATATGCAACACACTTTTGTGTGATTTTTAAGTCAGTTTCTATTTATTAATTAGACAAAGTAAGACCTAAGCTTCAAATCACAACATAGGTTCAAGAAGCATAATCTCACTGTCCAATGAAAACCACCTATTTCCACTTTGTAAAGATTATGATTCTCCTCAGTCTACTGAGAGCGTTTGAAACTGACTGATGAAAAGTATTTTTTAAACTAATATTTATGTTTGCACTATCACATTTCATGATGATCGTTTGTTTGGTTTACTTCATATCTCAAATTTTTAACAACTTAACGTTGATAGCTAGATCGCTAACATAATTGCAAATTGCATATATAAAGCACAATTATAGTTTGCATTTTGTTGACACTGACATTGGCCTCACTCATAACGATCCACATAAGTCCATTTAAAACATTAAATCGTTCACTGATGGCTGTGTAAAGGTGAGTGTTGGATTTTCGGAGATATGTATATTTCCCTGAATATCAGTTACAGAGTTGGGGGGGGGGGGGTAGGACCATAGGGCCATAGGGCTCCCGGGTGACAGAGGGCGCTAAAGAATTTGGAAAATAGCTGGATTGGTCTGGACTGGGGGGCCCAATATAATATGCTTTCATGAGGCCCAAAATATCTTGCAAGGCCCTTGGTCAGACTGACTGCATATGTGTGCACAGCGATTGACTGCCGTTCCTCTCAGCGTATACCCCAGGGGCATGGCGACGTACTGTAATGAAATAATGACCCCCCCCCATCGCAAAAGTAAAGGAATGTTAGGGATCAGGCATGTGACCAGGTACAAATAGCAAATCTACAGAGGGAACCTGTCCCCTCATTGGTTAAATCTAGGGCATCTTGCGTGGGGATCCGCACCCTACTGTCAAAGTGTATCCCCCCCCCCCTCCCCGCCAGGTTGCCAAAATCTAAATAGAGACCTATCCACCAGTTATTCACTTATATCCTTCTGAGACCCTACTCATTCATTCATGTCCATTGTAGTGGACATCTTGTTTTTGCATCTATCTTTTCACTGATGTTAGGAAATGTATTTATTTCTGTTGTACACTAAAGAGGATATGCTGTAAAATTAAAAGTAAAGTTGAAAAATTTTAAATTGTAAGATGTCTTATTTCCTCCAAAGACAACAACAAAAAAAATTAATAAAAAAAAAAACATAAAACTGAAGGACAATTTCTTCCTCCGGTCTCAGGAGGATATATTTCATTTTATTCTTCTGAGGCAAGTCACCCACACCGGGATGCAACATCAAGAGTGTAATGTTGGCTCCACCCAGTGGCGAGAAAGTAGCATTACTAACCCTAACAGATTAAATTGACGGAACACAACACCATCTCGCCAAACTTCACGAATAGTCATTGAGGGCAAACGGTATGAGGAAATGATCGTGCAGATACTGCCTGAATTCATGTCTCCGTTCGCTGGCGGTGTTAGAAGGACAGCGGTTTCTGAACTGATGCCTTGGACGTTCAGCATTAAAAAAACAGTTTTGATACCCTTATATAAATGAGATTTGATCCAACAAATATTTTAAACACCTGTAGCTCCATAAGTGGAGCATTTCCCTAACGACACAAAGATTATGGGTTAAAATCCTAAGAAACAGACAGAAATTGTAACCCTTCCTTCAACTTTAAATTGCTTTGGATAAAAATACCAAATGTAATAAGCGTCTCTTGATATTCACTAAGCAAAGCAGTAGAGAAAATAATTCAATTTCGAGTATGCCAAGATCATATGAAGGATATGGCTACCAGAAGAGAGCAGTGGATGTTCAGGGACAGAGATATGTATGGCGTAGTGCCATGTGGGAGATGAACCGCAACATCAGACCAATTATCTTATATTAGAGTGTCATTACTATTATATTAGAGAGCCACATTATGAATATCATTGCAAACACAAGCATAAGGACATAAGGATAGCAGTAATACCATCCTTATTCCCATTGCATCATCTATTTATTACTTATTTATTGGTAACTGATGCCTTGTCCACACCTACACGGGTATATTTTAAAACGATGTTTTTCTTCCTCCGTTTAAAAAAAAATCCCCGTCCACATGAACATTGTCTTCTAAAAAAAATCCACGTGAAAATGCGCTGTCAAGAGCATGCAAAACCAACAGGCAGCATTATAACTCTAACCGTATACTGCCATGTTAGCCAATCAGAAGCCTAATTGTCAGTCCCGTTAAGCTGAAAACCACGGCGCACATTCCGACGCCTGTGTTGATCAATACAATGCGAGAGTGACTCAACATTTATCTGTACACATGTAAGAAGCCCTGTAAGCAAGGTTTGCACAAGCACTGTTTCGCCTAACTCCGCCATTGCTCAAACTCGCCTAATGTATACAGCAAACAGCGCATGCTCTAATGTTAAACAAAGTGGACAATGGGGCACAATCTGACGTTTCGAGCCGAAAACTCTGCTTCAAAACAAACATGTCGACGCTGTTATACAAAACATGTCGACGCTGAAAACAGAGTTTCTTAAAATCTCCACCTTGGATGGAGTTTTGCAAAAGTTCCTTTTTCAGTGTCCTGAGACGCCATTTATGTGTAGACAAAAGCCCAAGACATATAGAAAAAGGTACGTTTTAAAATATACCCGTGTACATGTGGATGTGGACAAGGCATCAGTCTTTTCTTTTATTGAACTACTGTTTGTCCTGTATTTCACTGCTGTTAGGGCTCCATAGCTGTGCTCGGGAGGTTGCCAGGTCAAATCCCATGCCTGGCAAAATTATTTTACATTTGTGTCCTTGAGCTTGACCCTTGACCCCAATTGCTCTATGCTCTATGCTGACTGACCCTTTCACAAAATGTGTAGTGGATTCTTTTAATATAACACCAGTACAATATATATATTATATAATATGATCATGTATTACCTGAGTACAACTATAATCTCGTGTGCACAAAGTGACAAACTCACTAGAACTCGAATTTCTTGAACAAACGAAGTCGAAGTCGAACAAACCAGTTTGACGTAGAACTCAATCCGAATATAAGTTGAACCGTGAACACTGATAAATGGTACGCGCCAGGAAATGAGTCGTACTACAATGCAATTCTTGCTTGAATGCCTTCTTCACAGGCTGGACAATTAACCAAATAAAGCAGCACAACATTACAGTAACTAACGATGAAAAACGTCTAACTTACGTGTTCTATTAGAGAATTTATGTAATTTTTTAAAACTTTATTTTACCAGGTAAAACCATTTCTCACTGCTTTACGTGATATGCGAGAGAAATAGCAGATTACACATGCGGACTGCCTGGGATACAAACATCATGCATGTAACTAAACTCTTCAACCAATAAGGGCAAAGGTGTGTCGTCACAGAGGCGGTTCCAGTTTGTGCAGCCAGGTGAGAGGTCGCAATGCATTTCATCAGGATCAGGTTTAATGCGTAGCTTTCGGCTAGCGCTGTAAGCAAGTCAATTGCACCCAATGACCAGACTGGGAAAACAAATTGAAACGCGGAGTTAATACAGAGGACTAATGACAACAACCAGAAACAGCTGATCACATGGGGATCCTATATGAGGTTAACAAGAAGGCGTGGCACATGGAAGGAGTGGACGATCAGGGCAGGACAGGGGTAATGTTGGGATAAGATCTTTATCGTTTTGGAAGCCATTAAGAAAAAAATGCTCTTCTTGTTTTATCCTGTTCATGTTGTGTTTAAATGCTAAAAAAAAACATAATTAGGTGTAATTTTGGGGGGCCGGGAATCAATTAATTGGTTTTCCATTATTTTTTATGGGAAAAATTCGATTAGAATTCAAACTTTTTAGGATTCGATCCTGTGTCCGGAACGGATTAAGTTCGAGAACCGAGGTACCACTATATATGCATTGTATACTGTATAACATTGACAGAATGTTAAATTACTCTCATTAATATATAACTGCAATTCATAACATAAACAGCTAACATCTTTCTTATCATTCATTCTCAGCAACGTTCATCTTTAATGATCCAAAATCATTAAAGTTCTCCGTAAAATTTGTTTAATGATTGCAATTCAAAAGACCGTTCGGCACTTCCAGCAAGACATTCACTAAGAATTCCATTAAAATGAAATATGCACAAGCACAGAGCAGAATATTAATTCAGCTCCAGTTGTACTCAATAATAAGAAAAGATGTGTAGGTAAGCATAAAATGTGATTGTACTGTTATGCTAAACTGGCCAGTGTTAGGAGAGGCACAGTGACTCAGTGGATTGCTACCCATTTGTGTGTTAAATGCTACAGTACCTCTGCCCTTAAGTCTGTGGAGTCAGGTACTCCCCATGTACTCCCCGTGTACTCCCCGTGTACTCCCCGTGTACTCCCCATGTACTCCCCATGTACTGCCCAAGTCCTCCTGCATTTAAAGTCCCTGATATGTGTAAAATACCCATAGGGAGCATCAGATATGGCACTATGGCTATGTGGTGTGATGCCCTGAGGGAGATCCTGCTGACAGGGTCCTCTTTGCTGAGGATCTGAGCGTCTGGACCAGGCCGAGGGGACGCCCATGTAACACCTGTCTATGGCGGTTAATTGGGCACTTCCGACGGGTGGGACTGAACCACATATCGGCCTGAGGGGGGTCGCCAGCCGAGATCCCGAGGTGTTTCATCGAGTGGTGGGCGTGGCAACGTGCTGTACCAGTGCTTGCTGCCCAGCCGGACTGGACCTATGATTATGTGCGTAAGTGCCCTGTGACAAAGTGGCATCCTGTCCAGGGTGTACTCCAGCAATGTGGTACATCCTGAAGCCCCCTGTGACCCTGACCAGGACACACAGCTGCAGGACAAATGAATAGTTGACAAAAAAGAAGCCTGCTAAACCTGTCTGTCTATTAAATATGACTGTGCTCATTTCCTCACTTCAGTTACAATGGCGCTCGTATACATTTCTCTGTATTTCCTGTCTCTGTGAACCTGTGTGTTGTGGCCACATAAATGAAATTAAGGCAATAAGGCTAATTTGAACAAGCAAGAGTGGATAAACCAGCCCTATTACTTTCTTTCTTTGTAATAGGCAATTTTCTCTTCAGCCATGTTTATAATTACAAACAGCTCACACATAGTCAACTTAGACGTACTACGGATTGCATTGAACATTCCTGTAGTGCTGATCAATGGTACACTAGTGTATATCCTGGCCATTTTGTGCAATGGGGACCTTATGTGATGTGTCTTGGTCAGTCTAACAGCCTCTGGCTGCTTCCAAGGTACCAGCTGCATTAATCCACATGCCCTGGGGTTTCCTGGGGATGAGATCGCAGTGTCAGCGACTCCTGCTGCACCTTTCAGCTTTGCAGCTTGACATCACTTTTCTATACCCTTGACATAGCAGTCAAGATGCCTGCTTTATTCAGCCCTATTAGAAATCCAACCTCAAATCAAAACTTAGCCACCTTAGTCAGGAGAAGGTCAATGATAGTTTCAATATTTCAGAACTTTGGCTGGGGGCATATGGTGACTGAGGCTCAAGGTTTATGGGACCCTCAGTGTAGCAATGGTGATTGCCCCCTCCCAATCTAAAAGATCCTGTGGTTCATGGTAAATTGTGGGGCATGGGTAAGGCCTGCAGAGCACAGCATCTTCGTAGCTGTCCTCGGGTCATGTGAGGTCAGCGCAGCTACGTTGCTCAAAAGGGCCACACTGTCTTTCACTGCCCTTCATCTTCTCCTGGTAAGCCTGACTCTTTCAGAGTGTAACACAGATCTCTCTGACATCCACCTACATCTACTAAGCCACAGTGCAGTAATAACTGCTGTGCTCAAGGTCTGATTTATCCTTTAATCTATGCAATGAAGCTCCCAGAGGTAAGATTTTCCCTGATCAGGTTCTGTAGTATAAAAAATAAAGTCACACGAACAAAGAGGGTGACACCCAATCAGTCTAGTATTTTTCATTGACTAATTGCAAGCTATTTTTTCTTATATGTTTTTTTTTATTTTACTTGTATGCTGTATGTAAACAAAATGATTTTCCTGTGAATATATATCAATGTGCTAAATGCAATAAATTTGCACATTATCAATTAAGGTTTTATTCTCATCAATATTGATTATTTGCTTCTAATCTACAATATATTCTTCGGGGTTCCAAAAAAGAAAAAAAAAACAAAACAGAAGGAACCCAGGAAAGGAAATCATTACTGATAACCACCATGTCATCCATCCTTTATCCTTTTCGTTATTGATTTCTGTGTTTCACTAAATGCATACTGCGAGGCTTAATTTTCGGTGGATTTCCTATTCACTTTACAAATATCCTTTTAGCTTGTACCTGTACTATTTACTCTTTCTGCACTATATATCTGTAAGGTTCCATATTTTAAAGAAAATAAAATATGGGCCAAGAAATTGGATGCAAGAATATTTGTCCTATATCATTTTATAATTAATATCCTTTGTATCTGCGTCCTTTATATTTTGCAAAGTTTCATGTGATTTTTAAAAAATACATACGGAACAACAATGTGAGGGTCAGTATTTAATGTTATGAAAAGGCATTAGAAATAAGCGACCTTAGATGCATTTGGAAGTTATGTCTATTTATGTATAACAGTAATACATAGACTCTAGTCAATACTAACAAGTACCGACGTCTCGCTCTCTAGCAACTCGGTGTGATTTCGTTTAGACTATAGGATCGTATGTGACTGCAAAAACTTCGAAGCTGATGCAGACAGCCCAAAAGAGCTGCACTGTAGCTTTAACATCCCTTTCTTCTGTCGGTGGCAGACAAACCATATTAAAACATCCCCCTTTAGTTGGCTTTTCGGCTCAGAGGAAGGGGGTATCGATAGTGCCAGGAGACGGACGCTCTTCACTGCTTTAGCAGGTGGGGAAACGGGAGTGAAGGCAGTTATATTGTCCTTACGCGAACGTTTGTAGCTGACCGGTATGTTATTGCGTCTTGTGTTTTTTTAAGATTGGAGACTGAAACAGAGAGATCGCAGAAAGGCCTTCAGTTTTGGAAATCGGTTTGGAATTACGTTCACCGTTGGAAGGGTGCCGGCTCTTTTCGGGGCTTTTCCTGTGACTTAGGAGGAGATCTGGGATGACCCTAAGGTCATAATAAGCGTTTTGTCCAGATTTCACACCGAGGCGTTTTGTGCGTGCTGGGAAAATGAATAAACCGATATTTGCCCTGGATGATCGAAGGGTATCCTTTTCTGCAAACCCAGGAGGACCGTTGAAGTCAGAAACGGGGGAGTTTCTGCTGTGCTGAACTGGACATTTTTTGTTATCAATATGCCGGAGGACAGGAGGAAGACGTGTTTTTCAGCGCAGGGTAAACTCCGAAACTCAGATTTATGGTGCGCGATGCATAATAAGACGCTTTGAAACGGATGCCGTTTAATAGCGAATGAAAGCGAGTCCAGCTGCTTTAAATTACTTTCGTATTGCACATTAGTGATATTAATAATAAACTGCATGTTTTAGACCTGGTTGACTCTGTATCGTTTGTGTTATGGACCTCCAGCCTTTGGATTTGGCTGCCTGTAAATGACTTGTATGAGACATCAGCCTGGACCCGATTTGGCGTTTATGCAGAAGCTTAATGTTCGCCGGATCCCCGACACACACACGCACACCTAAACAGCTCACACAGTTACAGGTTAAAACCTGCAAACTAGTTCTCCTTTCTGGATAAAGGCAATCTTCCTGCAAGTCTGATTAGTTACCCGCAGTGTGTATCTGGCTGTTTCTTCCCACACAGCCCCATCTGGATCCATAACTCTAATGTTATTTTTTCATGTCCGTTTTGGGGCGTGAGACGTAAGCAGCCATCCGTCCATCCTTGGTTAAAGTAACGGGCTGATCAGTAAGGCGAGTCGCGCCCGCTGGTGCATTTCTGAGGGGAGGTGGAGCGCCGGCCGACTTCCGCGTTGACGCAGTGGGATCTCTACGTCTGGTCAGCGGATTCCCCCGCCCAGCCCGCGGTGACAGCGATGGGTAGGAAGCGGTGTGTCGGTGCCGATTGCTCCAAGATGGCGGCCGGGTGCTGCGGGGTGAAGAAGCCGAAGCTGTCGGGATCCCCCGGGTCTGGGGGTCCCGGCAGCGCGGGGAGCGGGATGCCCGGGACAGGACACTGCGGATCGGACCTGGGGATCGGCTCCTCCTCCGCCGTGCAGGCGGGGAATGTGAGCCGGCCGAACGGCCTGGGGGGTCCCGGGAGCAGCTGCGGCGGCGGCAGCGTCAACTCGATGTCCCCAACTCCGGGAACCTACGGTGCAAACGGCCTCTCTCCGAATCTGAGCCCCGGACTCGGCGGGGGACGCAGGATGGTGGTCTCGGCGGAGATGTGCTGCTTCTGCTTCGACGTGCTTTATTGCCATCTGTACGGATACCAGCCACCCCGGACACCCAGGTTTACAAACGACCCGTAGTAAGTATGCTAGCAAGCTAACTACAATGTATAATATCCTCTTTAATAATGTATCTAAGTGTTACCCGGATTGCTAGCCACCTAGCCGCTCAGTTATTCCAAAAGCCGCTTTAAAAAACCTGTCATCCTCGCAATCCAGTTACTTTCACGCACTCTCCTCCCCGGCGGTGTCCCATACAAACGAAAGAGCACCGTATAACCCCCTCATCCAACACCTAACATTACAAAAGTTTTTCTTTGATAATGGCTTTCGACTCCTTACGACCTTTCCTCCCTTCCTACAGGGACCAAACACAGCGGCTGGCTTGTATTTTATAGCCAGAGTATCGGTGTCGTTAACGGTGTCGGAAATAAACGCTCCCAACCCCCTTGAAACTTTGTTTCGCTTCCTTGGGCATCACGATTAAAGCAGCCTTTCAAATATAAGTATATATAGTGTGCAAACCTGAATAGCTCGCATATTGAGTGGCTCCAACTTAATTAATCAATGCGATCAACTTTCTTTGCGCTTGTATTGTTGTTTATTAAATGCCGATGCAGCCGGTAGGACGGCTGATTGCAACGTGTCCGCCTGGCAGTGATGGCAGTGAGATGTGGGTCTGTTACTAGAGGGCATAATATCATATGCGGCTCCTTATTGCAGTCGACGGCTGCTTTACAAGACGGGGAAAATAGCTTTTGTCGCATGATTGGTGAATGATTGCAGTTGAGGTGACGCGTCTTTTTAAAATAATGTTTTATGGAAGTAGCCTACAATGCCGGTGGTAGTTTGAGCCGAGTTACCATACCTCTTATTAGCTGTGAAGCATAATGGTTAAAATCTATCGGCAAATGTTTAGACGTCAAAGAAGGTGGGAGATTAAACAGGATCTTACTGCTGCCTGATATATTTCTAAATATCCTGCTTGTAATTAAACACGCACGGTTTACATTTCCCACCACACTGCCAGTTAAATTATAGCATGATTTTACAGTTAACTTGTAGTTTTTTTTTTACCTGGTGTCATTGAATGTATGAGTGAATGTATTTAAGGTAAATGAAGTTTCTTGATTATATTATTTATTGTTATATAGGCATTTATCCAGGGAAGAGAAGATACTTTTGTATATTATTATGTATGTCAACCAGAGGTAACACTAATATTTCCTTAGTTTGCCTTTAAATATTCTGCATGTTTGTTGCTTATCAGTCAGACTTTGGCCTGGAGAACCACAAGAGCCTTAAGCTGACATGAAATCTACCAGTGGGCTGAACGTTTATTTATATATTGCTGCTTGCAGAAAGCTAATTTATTAAGAAGCACCACTGAGGTTATTTGCCTAATGGAGTGAATAACTGTTTTATTAAAAAAAAAAAAACCCTGTGCCTGTGTTGATAAAAGGAGAACAGACACTCATGCGACAGTACCCTGAAGCTGTCTGTCATTTTGCAGTCTTGTAAACCTACTGCTATGTGATGAATAACATCCTACAAAGCTATTGTGCTTTTGTGAGGCTTTTAAACAGGGGCCTCCCGCTCCTGTCCTGGAGAATCCAAGCACTGCATATCATGCTCGTTCACCCTTGCTTCTTTGCCAATTACTACTGATTTCTTCAGTTGAAAAAGGTGTGGTAGAACAGGGAGAGAACCAGGCTGTTTAGGGTGGGGCCCCCATAGGACTGGAGCTGGAGACCCCTCCTTTAAAGGAATCCAGAAATGTTAAGATTGAAGACCAAGTCCAGATGACTGTGAAATGAATTTTTATACGCAAGCGTTTAATGACAGGAATGGGTGGATTTTATGAGTATTTGCACCAGGTGAAGCCAAAAGGTTTTGAAAGTAATTTAATGTATTTATTAAGGTGCTTATTGAAGATTTGCAGAAAATTCAAAATGAGAATTGAAACTCTTTCCCCTGCTGGTCCAATTTTTCAGTCTGTTTTTTTTATTATTTCATTTTAATTTTGCATGATGTCGCACTTCACACTGAACATTTTACAGTGCAATCTCTATAAAGCACCACATAAAGGGTTAGATCGGGCTGGTTACTGCATTGCTTGTGTATGATATGAATGAAGGCGCATCAAAGCAGGAAGTCCATTTTTCAAACGGAGAGGAGGAATGTGTCTGCAGTTTGAAGAGGGATATGTTATTGATTGAATAAACACCAGGCTGGCTGTGGTCGCTTGTGATTTGTTGAGAAGATCTTGCTGTTGTATTAAATGCTTTCTTAGCTGATGGACTCGATAGTGGATGTTCTGCTGAGAGGGTGGAATCCATCAGGAATCAGCAGAAGAAACGAAGAGGGTACAGATCCCGAAGAACTGAATGCCTCACTGAAACTAAGTGAATAATCGTTCGTGTACCACATTAGTTATGCTCAAACTGCATAACAATGATGCGTAGGCCTGTGATATTTTAAATAAATGCTTCAGAACTCTGTGATGTATGAACCCAACTTGGATGCTCCCTGTTCGTTTTGCGCAATCTGTGTTTTGTCTCTGTATGGATAAATTTCTGAAGGCTGACATCAGTGGCAGGTCTGTCTTATGACGGAGCATTCGATGAGTGTTTATCAATACACGCACACTACACATAAGTACAGAGGAAGGTAAAATCGCTGGATGTCATTCTTGCCCGGCCTCAGATATCAAGGATGCATCGACTGCATTCTCGTCAACGAGAACAATCCCATGATGCACTGTGTCCCAAGTTCATTATTGTTAGGCAAGTTGGCAAGTCTGGTCTCGGCAAGAATACAAGTATGTTCTTTGTGTTCTTGGTATTGATGAACACCCAATATCCCTAATGCCTATTGATATCCATTAGCATTTGCATTGACCTTGTCTTAATTATTTTTAGGGGGGGTGGATCAGGTTGATTATCCCTTTCCTAAGGTGCCATTCTGTTTCACAATAGCAAGAGAATGGCACTTGGAAGATTTTGTTGAAGTGAGCACGTAGATATTGAGATGCCACTGGTTTCTATTAGCTCATGTCCTTTTTGTGTCCGCGGCGGGGGGGGGGGGGGGGGGGGGGGGCGGGGGGGGGGGGGGGG
>JABFDZ020000002.1:2560633-2576127 GCA_019775955.2 Pollimyrus isidori
CCCCCCCCCCCCCCCCCCCCCCACCCCCCCCCCCGCCCCGCCCCCCCCGCCGCCCGCCCCCCCCCCCCCCCCCCCCCCCGCCACTGCCTATATTTTTTCCCCTTCATACTTTGTGAGAACTAGGTGTTGGAATGCAGCACAGACAGACACGTCTGTGATTTCCTAACCGCTGGGTTAAATTGGCTTTCCATTACCCTGCCAGGTGGGAAAGAAATTAAATAATACCAAAGCCAGATTTGATTTATTTCGGTTGTTGCAGTCTGATACCTAGATTTGGCTGTAAGGTGGTTGCCACTCTTCATTACAATAGTTCATTAGCGCAGCTAATCCCGGCCTCTGAAAGTTTGAATGATTTAGAAGTAAATTAAACCTAACCTGACTGACTAGCTTCCCCAGCAAGGTAATTCGAATTTTTAAATAATTAGTTTAATTATAGCTAGCTATGAATGTACAGTCCAAAACATTCTTTGCAATCTCAATCGCCTCTGAAACGCACACAAAAGATTAGATTTACAATTCGTCAGCTTTCTTAAATATTTACTGAAAGCCAGCGTTGAGAGGACTGAGGCGTGTGAGCGAGTGCCACGCATCGTATTCAAAGCATTCTTCTCCAGGAAGATGAGCCATCAGACAGGCACAGAAAAAAAACAATATAGGCCTGTGGGCTGACACTGAAGTGTGAAACTTTATGACGACGCCGATTCCAACATTTTATTAGAAGCAGTGGTGCTCTCCGTTAATGCACATTGCACAGCATGCCTTAATTTGGAAAACATAAGGTGTCGCCGTGGTAACCAGCTAGGGCGTGAGTCAAGGAAATAAGTGTTTAACAAGGGGGTGGCAGTGTTTCAGGCAGCATGATGCGTGGCCACGTGTGTTTCCTGGATACTCCTGGCTTTTTCCATATTGTATGAGCCAGACGAATGGTGTGCATGTGTGTTTTCTCTTGAAGTGAAGAGGTGTTCCTCCCCGGGCCCCGGTGGCTTCTGGATAGACTCTTCACCATTGTGCTCGTTACGGCATGAGAAGTTAGATTGACTTCCATTCTGCTTATGTATCTACTGTCAACAAGCCTCTCTTAGTCAACGTGCCGCTTAGTCAGGATTAAATCATACATTTGCGCCATGGAGCTTTGATTAAAAAAAGAGGTCGGCCGAGTTTAGAATTCACAGAGCTGTAATCAGGAATCTGAATCAAGATCGGAAAACTGCCTGATTTTTGTAAAAAAAATCAAATAAAATAGTCCATTTCTATGGGTAAATTCTGTCCTACCTGAAAGTAAACATGGGAAAATGGAATTTTTATTGGTACAGGAAAAAATGAACGTGTAAATTGCTAGATGACTGAGAATGTTGAGCTGTTTCCGAGAGTGTCACCACACTATGTGCTGCCCATGTAGAGCTGAGGATCTTTCTTGGCGTCCACAGTGCCCTTAAAGACAGCCGCTTCCCCCCCATGACGCGGGACGAGCTGCCGCGACTCTTCTGCTCCGTTTCTTTGCTCACCAACTTCGAGGACGTTGGCGATTACCTAGACTGGGAGGTACGTACAGACAGTGTGGCGTAAACTCAAATGCTCTTGGGCAGAATTCCGGTACATCCCTCCGTCGGGAGTGCAAGTTAATATTCTGGAGAAATTTCTAGAGGTGCAGTGGGAATTAGGTGGCCACACATACCTCAGTGGGTTAATTATCTGTTAGCGATGTGAGGTTATCAAAGGAGAGCTGAGACCTTTATTTAGGCCTGCTGAGCTGACAGAGAAGCTGGGGCTCAGCACAAAAGCATCTGGCTTTCTTTGGGTCATATTACCAGCAAATGTAGACTCTAAGGTGTTATTTCAGTGCACCTTGCATTCAATATGAGGACAATCCTAGTCTCTGCTGCCCATCGGTGGACAGGGCGCCTCATAGTCTGACTGCCTGCATAGAATGTGAAAATAGAAGTTCACAGGCAGCAGACATTTTCTGCTAACATGAACGGGGAACATTGCTGCCCTTAAAAGATTTGTCTCGAATGTGACAGTTACGAGAGTGATATTGTTTAATCTCTCGTTTCCATCTACCCACACATTGACCATAATTAGAATGTGCGGAAGGTGAAATGATTGATGAAGCAATTTAAAGCAATTTCCCCCTCGAGTCCACTTGTAGTGTTATCTATTTGAGTGTTATTATTTTGTTCCTCTTATGTATCAGCGTTTGTCCCAGTAGTAGAACAAAGTACCGCAGGTATAATTTTTATATGTTCAAAGTCAGTAATGAGTCAGGAGGATTGAGCTGATGTTTGTGACTAATAGAGGCAAAAAGGCAGTGCTTTGATTAGCTGCCTCATAAGCGTGTTATCGCACGGCAATTAAGCTCTATTGTCTAGTGGCTAAAAGGAGATTTTGGGAGGTTTCTATGCGTCAAAGGATGGGGGGGGGGGGGCACAGACCCTTTATTACCTTCCGGTCGACTTCCGCTTCGGTGAAATGACCAGTTTGATAAACTGAATCGTAGATTGAACTAGGACTCTGGTCCAGAGCTACTGGCAAAACGAAAGCAAGGAAACGCCCATACATGCGGATAATGGGGAAGGGCAGGACACACTGACATGAATGGTTACAGTCACCTGGTTCTCCCTCTGGAGATGAACGGCAGCCCTGTCACCCTCGCTGCTCCGTCTGTGGCTGCAGTCGTTCCCACCCCTACTGCCCGCAGGCCTGCCGCTGACCTAGTGGAGCTCAGAGATTAGTGGAGATCATCCCTGTGGCATCCTGCTCCACCCTAAGGACCTGGCAGAGGAATTGCCTCCCCGTGTGCTCCTATGCTATAATAATCAAGGCACTGTGAAGTCTATGAAGGTGAATCTTCCATGGTAAACAAAAGTGTCTAGTTAAACTAAGCTTCTATTTCCAGAAGTGAGTCTCTCTCTTGAGGATTATTTTTCCACTCAACTGAAAACCCACCATCAGTGATTTTTCCTTAATATATTAAGCAGTTTATTTGTTGTGATACAGTTTCAAATTTTTTTTTCGACCTAGCAGGATATGTACCATCTCTTTCTTATAGGTGGGTGTACATGGCATCAGAATAGAGTTTATTAGCGAAAAAGGATCAAAGCGGACTGCCACCTACCTTCCGGAGGTTGCGAAGGAGCAAGGTGAGATTCTCTGTATCCGATTCCATACTGCTGATGGCTCTGGTTAGTACTTGGCTAAGAATCAGTGAGTGTAGCTAAAACCATGCATAAGATCAGCAGTCCTCCTCCTCACCTGTGAATTTATGTAACTCTGTTGTTCTTTCACTTATGCACTTCTACGTGGTGTTGTGCTGTAAGCATTCCCCTCTTGGGATTAGTACAGTACAGTACGCATCAAAAGTTTGATTTCAAAACTGCTTTCAAAAGAGAGTGATGGAGTGTCATGTCACATGACCTGACCACCTGACTTAAACACGGTAAAAATGGTTTGACCGGAGAATGAAGAAAAAGTTACTCCGGTTTCCCCCCACAGTCCAAAAACATGCCGAGGCTGATTGGAGTTGCCAAAATTGCCCGTAGGTGTGCATGTGTGAGTGGCTGGTGTGTGAGTGTGCCCTGCGGTGGGCTGGCCCCCCCGTCCAGGGTTGTTCCCTGCCTCGTGCCCGTTGCTTCCGGGATAGGCTCCGGACCCCCCCGCGACCCATTAGGATAAGCGGTTTGGAAAGTGGATGGACGGATGAAGGAAAAGTGGATAATGAGTGCTCAGCATATGTGGGACCATCTTCATGACAGCTGGAAAGGCATTCCAGGAGGCCGCTTCATGGAACTGGTGTAGAGGAAACTTTAGGGTCAGCCGGTCCAAAGAGTAATTGGGGTTAAGGGCCTTGTTCTGGGCCCAATCAATGGAGGGATCATTCAGTCGACCCAGGGATTTGAACCAGCAGCATTCTGAGTCGTGTCCCCCCCCGCCATCAACTTATTTTATTTTGTCTAATACTTTTTTGGTCAGTACATAAGTCCATGTTTTGTATTTTGTAGTTTTTATGTCCTTATGGGTATTGTAACATGTAGAGGATAGGTTTATTTGTACTTTCTGTAGGGAAGGTGTGTCCAAGCTTTTCCCTAGTACTGTATATCTATGACTGTCTCTCTCTGAATTGGGTGCAGTTACCAAATGGGGAGAATTCTTCCCTCTAGGCCAAAAAAAAAGCAGTTGGCTTTGTGAGAGTAGGTCCTGCCCTGGTGAAATTCAAATTGAGAAAACTAGTTTAATCGTGTATGGTCGTGATTTGGAGTGATGGTATTGACCAGGACCGATTGAATATAAAACTGTACGGCAATCCAGCCTCCAAAAAAGCGTAAAATGGTATGTTCCGGTGCAACATGGATACTGTGGTGTAAACTGAACCGCTTGATGCTAGTGATGCTTGAGGTGAGGAAAAATACATCCTCTTAGGAATATTATCCTTAGTTTTTGTCAGTTAAATGATTTGTCATTTCCCCAGTCTTCTTCTGAATTTTCTCCATCTTTGTTAAAACTTCTTACCATGGCTAATGTAGGGCTAGCTAGACGGTTGAGGCTGATTAGACTGACTGCAGGCTCTCGGCAGTCGCTTATCCACATTCATTACCGGGCCGTTTAGTCGTAGTGTAGAGTGTGAGGAGCAGGAAATTATGATGAGATTTTGGGAAAGACGCAAGGATATCTGTAGGCCCCAAAATCCATCAAGTTTAGCACCCCCACAGCTGGACACCATTGTTCATGATGTCTGTGCTGCCCCCCCCAGGTTGGGACCACATACAAACCATAGATTCCTTACTTCGGAAAGGAGGCTATAAAGCTACCATCACAAATGACTTCAGGAAGACCATTAAGCTGACCAGGTAAGACAGATGTGTGCTAACAGTCTGTTAGCAGAACTACATCTGCACTACTGTGCAGCACCAGTATTGCCAGCAAACTAAAACAGTATGTTATGTCTGAACAGCCTTGCTATCGTTAAGTGACGATAAGTACCCAATCACAGGAACATTTTGGGAAAGGCTTTACTGGTTATTCATTGTGAGAGTAGCACACATTTTCACAGTGTATTTCAGGAAGAATATACATTCATTATTAACCACAGTAATATTGTTATAGTATTTGGTGATTTTGAGAACATATTGGGTGAAGACCATTTCTTTTTGCTGGAAATATTAATCTTTGGCAACAGCATTTGATAATGGATAATAATTCAGTACTAAATACTGTCATAGAAGTCTAAGCTCTGGATTGAGCTACAGGTTGTAAATCCTTTTTAATAAGTCAGTTTTATTGTCTTAGCGTTTTGCGGTTGATAATTAACCGGTGATCTATAACTGGCTCGTCTCACTTGGATGGGTTTCACACCTTTAATAATTTGTGCATGTATTTCAAAAGTTAATTATTCATTGCTAGCTGCTAGCATGTTATTCTGGTCATTTGAGTGAATCGGGTACATTGACCCACATTATGGGAGAAGGTTATACACTAGTTTCATACGTATTATTGTTAATCAATCAGTTAAAATAATTCATTTTCCACTTATAGTGCAATTTTTCAAACCAGTCACAGAACCCTGTAGAATTGAGTTGATGCCGCACAGTGGAAAAAAGGACAAAATCCTTGTTGTATGAATAGAAAGTTGGGGGAAACGATTTAAAGCTTATTTTTCAAAATCTGACCATGGGTACAAACGTTGCTGCTGACGCACTTGCCCAAGGCCACCCGTGTGGTTGAAGAAACATCGGCTTGGTCTGTGTTTCTCCCGCCTCCGTCTCTCCCTGACCTCACGTCTTCCGCTGCAGGTATCACAGCGAAAAGATGACAATGAGCTACGCGGAGTACATCGCGCATCGTCAGCACCAACACTACCAAAACGGCATGGGGCACCCCCTCCCTATCTACAACCATTATTCCTGACAGTGACCCGCGTGACCAGTCACTCGACCTCTCCGCAGGTCTCGTCCCAGGGGAGCCCTCTGCCTCCTGGTCTAACTACATCTACTACTGTACCATTTTATGATGATTGTTTCCGTTGCCATGGAGACGCTTTCCGAGCGGCAGCATGGCAACGGATCACAGCAGTTTTGTTACTATTTATTTAATCGTCATTGTCGAAGTGTTTCTCTTTAGTTACGTTACTGACGTTTTGCAGCATATATTTTATTTTAATGAACTAGACGTTATTTTTTATTTGTCATTTTTCTTATCAGATTTACTTTTTCTGTGGATGGAAGGTTAATATGAGGATTTTCCTTTTGTTTATATCTTGCTTTTATCATATGATATGGCAAAATACCTTGCACATGAATTTGGCGTAACTGTTAGAGGGGGAAAAATAATTTAAGTGATTGAGAGGACTGACCTGAAGCCAGTTTAAATAAACCTGGAGATCTGAACAAATTTCTGTGTATCACTGGATAACAATAGTGATGCAGACTGAAGGCTAATGGATATATAACTGAAAATACACTAAATCGACATGATAAAACTGATGCATCCCAGGTCATATACTCCGAAAGTAACTTAAGTGCAAATGAATAAAATCAGTGCGTTCCTTTTCTTTGTAAAACTTTTAGTATCCACGGCTTTTTTTATGCATATTTGGCCAGTTTCCTTCCCCTCGTTAATTTTTCCTGTTGTTCAGTCACAGGAAAACGTTCGTTTAGCCGTGTTTGAGTGTTGGCTATAAAAATTCCGTGTCTGTCTGCTTGGATTTCAGATGAGGCATTTTGTTTCGTTTTCTGATTAGGCTGTTTGGGGTGGGGACGACGACGACGACATTGGTAAAACTACCGAAAAAGCCATATTCAGTTACAAAACACAATCTCGGTTCTGGGCTCTGTGTCTCTCTTTACGTTACGGGCACTAGCCTGAGGACAAGGTACACTTTTCGACTCCTCCTTTCGTGATGCTGCTTCTCTACAGTTTAGTTGATTGGGCTTCATTCAGTGGCTGAACAATTGAGTGGCTTTTGAAATAGCCCAGATAAGTATCTAAATGGCCCATGTCCTTTCTTGGGGCAAATGCAAAAATTTAATTACGGTGGAATTAGTTTCCATTACTATTAGCTAAAAAACCAAGAGAGCCCCTTTATCTTAATATGAAAGCCATGTGTTATTCAGTCATGCTGCATAAGCTGCAGGTTACCCTATGAGAGATTTGCGACTTTCGGTTTCCGTCCTATTTCACCGTGTACGGCTTTTCATGGAGTATTTTGGAGGACGCAGCCGATCAATCAGAAGGCCAGCTTTCTGAGGTCTTCCAATACTCCGTCCAATGCAATGCTAAAACTTCCATTGGACTAAACCATTGATGCCCTGTATTTGTATAAAATATCCAGTCATGCATTTCTATACCTATAAAGTAACATGTTGGTTATAATGCAGAAAAACTTTTGATGGCGTGTGGGCTTAAAATGGAGTGTACTCTCGTCTCTGTATGTGACTGTTTATAATTTATTCAGCCCCGTCATAAATTTTAAAATGATACTAGGCACCTGAGTTAATTGGTAGGACGTTAAGGCACATTATTGAATCTAAAACTAATTCATTTTTAATGAGTCATTTGAGAAACAAGGGTCAGGAAATTTTTCCGTGGATGTTTGGTCCCCAAATAATGTTTTGGTAACACTTTTCATAAGGCCATGCTTTTAGTAATTTATAAGCACCATAAACATGGCTATTCAAATTTATAAAAAGGCATACATTATAGATATATTATGCATTATGAAGGCTTTAAAAAACTCTCATCTATAGGTAACTTCATAATGCAGTTCAAAGCATCCTTAATGGTTATACCGACCATTATAGTGCATTATAATGGTATCTATAGTGCATCATAGATGTTTCATAAGGCAGTCATAATGCATAATAAACATGGTTAGGATGTGTTATGCCTTTGAAAAATATAACCATGTTTATAATGCTTTATGAATGTATTATTATATTGTTTTGAATGTGTGCAAATTACTAAAGTTTTCGGTCCAAAGAGATGCCTTTTGGTAGTAATAGCAGTCTGTGGTTCTCTGAACCTGGCTCTGTGTTTCCATTCGGCATTAACTTCACCATCATCAGAAAGTGAGGCTCTGGCTGGTCGATTGCCTGGCAATAGAAACTGACAATCCAACCCTTAAACTGTGACTTTTCTTTTTGGTTACTGTCATGGTGCAGCACCGTTGCTGTGCTGTGCTACACGCCTTAAGTGTCATGTCCGTCCTGACGGATTCCATCTCCTTGAGGCACAAAAACATGGAAACTTTCTGTTTCTTCAGTATTTTATCATATTGCTGTATTTTGTCACTACGAGAAATTAGGGTAGGACATGCATTTTTTTTCTGGTTCATTTTTTCCCCCAATGGTAAATGATGATTTTGCTGCAAAACTGTTAGATTATTATATGTGATTATATGTTTGTATGCTGTGTACAAATACCCACGTGGTGTGTTGCGTATGTCGTATACAAGTCAACACTATTGTTTATCCTTGACTAGTTATTTTTACTACAAAAGATTATAGAAAAATAATCTGCAAAATGGTGCTAATGGACCTCATGTTGGAGAGGTCATGTGACTGGTCATGCGGACTTCTGAATCATATCATTATTTTTTAATATATGCAGACCTGTTTTATAGGTGTTTCGTACAGTGTAATTATGTGATAAAATCCCATCGTTTTGAGAGGACAGGGATATCGAAACACTTTCCTGCTCCTCTCCCATTCATTTCTGGACTGGACGTCAACTCAAGTTATGTTCTTACATTTCAAGCTGAGACTCTGTCACCCTTCTGATTAGAAAACAAGTTTTTCTTTATTCACAGTTTGGGTCAGACTCATGCGGAATTCTGATATTCCACGAGGTTCCAAGCATACACCTCGACAGAGTCATGAAAGGTTAAGATAATCAAGTAGTGATGCAAATGTGCATCTGTCTGCAGTGCCTTGGCACAAAGCAGCTTCTAAGGGCTTCCGTGTTCCTTTTTTTTTAAGTTTGACTTTACCAAAATGCAGTAACTTTGGCTAAAGCACACTCCCGGTGAAGCTGTGTGTTTGGTGTGTTTCATTTATTTTTCACTTATGCAAAATTGGTCATCACTGCAATGTATCGTGGAATATGTTTATCACAGGAAAAAAGACTTCTGGTCTCTGAGACGGCTACTGAAAAGCTGGAGATTTGAAATAGAAGATGGACCTCTGTGTTCCTGAGAGAGATGATGATCTCCTCCCAGTAACCTGAACATCAGTACCATAGTTCCCTCTAAAGAATTGTTCAATATTAAAGTCTTTCAGTCTACTGAAAAACATGGTTTCTGTTATCAGAGCAAAATCTCAGAGTTTCTCTTTAAGACACAGTAGTATTTTACAGTGATTTGTAATATCTCCCAGTGTCTTGATCTCAAATATAATGCATATTACATTTTCTTAGTGAGATGTATTTTAAGTAACTCAAATTAGGTTGTCATTTTGATTTTTAATATTCTTTAAAGAAAATCTATGATCAACCTCTTTGGATTATGAAAAAATGCACTTGATCGAACTGTATCTTGTCTACATGAACAGTTTTGCATAGAAACCATTCTATGATGGTTTATTGTAAAATGCTTTCAAGCCTAATCCAGGAGCATTATGGGCTGGTTCTGCCACTGTTTCCTCTGCTTCTTTGTATCCTTATTTCTTATCCAAAAATGACGGAAATAAACCTCCAGTGTCAATAATGTGATCAGCTGCCTTTGCATTGTAAAACACGACATGGTAATCAGTAACCGAGCAGGGAAAAAAAAACTAAGAAACGAATGCGTTGTGGTGTGAATTTACGATGTGTATGTTAAAACAGGTTAAAGATGAAAATGAAATTGCATGATAAACTATTAAAAGTAGCATTTCTTTATTACATAATAATCACTAAAGCTCTGGAGGCAGATTGCAGTTTTGTGTGTGATTTTTTTCATTTTGGTTCTAGAAAAACACACATGCATACACATGCAAGGATTGACGTCCTTGTTTCCTCCTGTCCTTGTATGACTCAGATGTGTGGTCTCCCTTTACCCTTGTGTGTTTTAAGGAACCAAAGATGCCTCCAGCCTTGTTCAGATGCTGCGTCCCACCCCCTCACGCACAAACACACACAAAAAAACACCCTGCAGAAGAAATCTGTCATATTGCCTTTGTTTTTTCATAGCTTGAGTCAGTTTAAATTGTTGCTCTCCAGGAAACCTCATTCAATGTCAAAATGTTAACTGTAAATGAGCTGCATGTGTATTTTCCCTTCATTGTTACAATTTTTTTTTAAGGAAAAAAAGATCCCCATTGCGTGCCTCTTTGACTTGCGTTTCTTAATGTGTTTCTTAATGACCAGCAATGATTTTACATCTCAAGATGCATTTATTCTCATTGTTTTAAGGTTTAAAAAGGGGGGGGGAGCAAAGCCTTGTTTCTTAATTGTCAACCCAGTAGCTTCACTGGTAAACAATCGCACTGATAATTACACATTAATTCTAAGTGGGGGGGGACACCTTCAATGTGTTGGCACTTTTGTAAGAAAAAAACATGAAAACTGAAAAAAGATTGTTTTGTACATCAAAGTTTATTATTTTCAAATAAAGTTTTGGATCTAGTTTATAAATTATTTTAATGCTTTTCTATATTCTGAAATAAGTTGGAATGTTTCACCTGGTTGGCAGGGGTCTGAATTGGCCTCTGGGGTTGCCTGGCGTAGCCCCAAATGCTCCCCGTTACTTTTCCTTTTGTTTTAGTTTATAACTGCTCCAGTTTATTCCAACAGATAACATGTGGGGGAAAAATAATGCCTGGATCCACATTCCCTTGTAAAACTAGGTTCTTCTTTCTTCACCAGTGTGATAGACTTCAAAAAGGGCATTTTAAAGCAGGAAGAGTGGAATGGAGGAGGACATTTTTCACATGGGTGGCATATAGGTGGATATGTGAATTCTGGTTGTGGCTGTCCTGTTGTACATTGAACTATATTGTTACCATTTAAATCATCCAATAAAAAAAAATCCAAACTACACTGACTTCCGTGCTGCTCGTTACTGAAATACTGTGCACAAAAATCACCTTTTTATTCCAAGCATATAAATGTATCCTAGTAAGAGGAATTTTTCCGGTGTGATAGTGCTGCTACTTGTTCTCTCATATTCATGGCCAGTTAAACCCATGTCCCATTTTTATTTTTTACTGATTCTCTTTGGTTTAAGCAATCACAGAGTAATCCTATCAACCGTGGGTTCAGAGTTACATTTTTCTTAGTACTGACATCGTTACCCTAGAAAATATGTCTACTATTACAGACTATTCCTCGAGGAGTGCCACGTTCTAGTTACAGCAGACGCTGCCATGGGTCACTGCTTTAACTGGTTTAGCAGAGCTTGCTACGTGAGTCTGTCTGATCTGAATAATCAATCATTTTCATTCCACCACGCTACTTAATATCCAACTTTATTTGTAGCAATTAAGCTGTACGTGCAAACATTACAGAAAATACTAGTTATATTTCCATGACCCAACTGTATAAATATAGAACTCCAGCATTCTAAGTATTTATATATGTCTATTTAAAAAATTTAGAAGTAAATTTTGGAAATATTTCAATGGCTCTTAACTCATGCTACAGTACATGAATACTAACAGATACACGCCATTCCTTCCATTCAGGAGTATAAACTTTACAACAAACAAATTTAGACATTCCTGAGAAAATGCATTAAAAAATGAAACATGGGAATGAAATATATGGCCAACAGGGAAGGTCAGCTATATTCACCAGAATTTCCTGGGTTATGAAACTTATCTATGCAGAATAGCAAATATATAAATTAAGAACCATTCATATATACATACACACACCTTCACATAAAATATTTCTTCAGTCCGCTTTTTTGGTATGCCATCTTGCTGTATGCAACAGATGTCTGTAGGCAGAGGCCGAGTGGAAGACGATCACTGTCAGCACCTTGCCGTGGATGGGAATGAGTAAAGTCTGGTGACCAGTGGCCCAGACGCGATACCACGGCCCATAGAAAGGGTCCGACATGGCTGGGCAGAGCATGTTGTTCAGGTTGACCTCTGTTACCTGGAGGAAGAACAAATTCTTTGCATAAAATTATACTATACAGCTTATAAGTCAGAGCTGACTGTGGTGATGTAATCGATGGGTCCTGGCCTTTCAAAAAAAGGCCATTAATGTTTGTGAAGATCTCGCAACATCCTCTGCATAAAAAAATCAAGCAGGGAAAAAATACAATGTGTGAAGTTATTTTACGTCTCGTATTGGGTACGAGAATAACAGCATTCAAAGGAAAAACAGGGTCAGGTGAAATGTGATTTCATGGTGTTTTTTTGTGAGTGAAAATTCAATTTAAACCAGCGAAATTAATCCAGGCTACAAAGATAACCTGAGACAAAGTAATTTAATGCATTCCTAATCAAACAAAGAACAGTATTTGGGTCAACGGGAATGAAGATGAGCATGATATTTAAGCAGGTGCCCATGTTGGCTCAGGGCTGTAAGCTGACTGTCAGTATGGATCAGGGTCTCTACGGTCACATTCACTGCAAAGGGCCGGCCGCCACTGGGGCAGCATGTGCCCGGATTTGGGCCACGGCTCCAGATAAATAAGAGTGTTAATGGCGCATGCAAGGATACCGAACAGCAGCAATGACGGTCAGAACACTGAGGTTTCTTACCAGTCCCAGTGCCTGCAGGAGGGTGAAATGATACAGAAAGAGAATCCCAACGCACAGGACGGCCCACCAGATGTCCCCTAATGGCTCTGGGCTGTACACCCCTGTAGGCGGGAGCACGGAGAGCGGGCATGTCAGACGGCAGGCGCCACAAACCAGGCAGTCACTAAAGACACAGTCTCAGAAAGCCACCTGGAGCACTGCGGTGGTGACACTGGCATCCCCAAAGCTGGCCTCGGCTCATTCGCACGTTTACGCTCCCATTTCCCGCCCCCGCGATTCAGAGGCTGTGACCTCATTGCCTCTGAAACGGGTTCAATTTTGTTTTATGATCCATTACTCATAACTTTGCCTTAGACTCCCCCCTACATCCATCGCTCATTCTGTAGGTGGGTGGGGGGGGGAGGGTCTGACCAGCCGCTGGGTTTTATTCTGTGATCTATAACTGTATTGCATTCATTGTTCTTCTGAACCTGTGGAGCTTATCTATTGTCTCACAATTTCACCATCATTCATCTTGCAGCTGCAGTATTCCATGTCGCCGCTGTTTATGCACGACTTTCATCACTCAGATACTGTTTAGTAGCAGCATTTGCACTAAGTCTCTACAAATAATCACCCTCTTGTGTAATTATAATAATTTGCTGCCTTTTTGCAAGTAGCATTGAAGCTGCTTATGTTTGCATGTGTTACAGACAAACTCAACACCAGTGTATCGACTGACGGCATCATAAGCTGTGCTGCAGAAGAACCACGAAGGCGGCTTTCTGTTCAGTCATTCATAGAACTGGCTGCAGCAACTGGGCTCCGTCAGGGCTCAGGTCACTTTGACCATTAATCATTTTAAGAGCCTGATATAATTAAATATCATAGATTGATTAATTTCTCCTAGTTAGCTGCACCTTCAAAACACATTCAAAACATTGTAATATATAACAAAACATATAACATAGGTAGCATTTAGAATATTTTCAATATAAAATTGTGAGAGTACCAATAATGAAGTACTAATATAGAATAAAAACAGACCATCTATTCTACGGTCATTTTCAATACACCCTGGACAAACGGTGGTTATTCAACTGAGCATGCTGTAAATTTTGTTGACTTTCTGTCAACAGATATCTGAAAATCTTGTCTGGGTGAGTCAAGTGATTCACTGTTTACACAGCATCTACACTAGGTGGCAGTCTCACCCTGCTTCGGCTTTCATCAAAGCCATCTACAGGGCCCAAGCATTCACAACGTGTGCAGACCTTTCCTCTTAGGCGGACTGTAGTTATACTACAGAGCCTACAGAAATAGTCTGATCTATGACCCTAGCCTCATCTATAGTCATGATCTTTGGGTAATGACCGAAAGAATGAGTATGGACACAAGAGGCAGAAATGAGTTTCCTTCGCCAGGTGTCTTGGGCTCAGCCTTAGAGATGGGGTGAGGAGGGGGGGATGGCATTAGAGCCGCTGCTCCTCTGCACTGAAAGGCGTCAGTTCAGGTGGCTCGGGCATCTATCTGGAATGAGTGGTGGACACTTCCCTGAGGCAGAGTTCTGGGCATGTCCAACTAGGAGGCCCCAGGGCAGACCCAGGACATGCTCTTGGCTGGCATCCCCCCCCGGGGGAGCTGGCGATGGGGTCTCGCCCCCTGCTACCTAACCCCAGATAAGCGGCAGAGAATGGATGGGATGGGATTCGTTTGTTCCCGAGTCCTGACACATATGATTTATTTATAGTCAAAAATATTAAAACCACTGAAATAAAAGAAGAACAACAGATCAATGGACATGTAAATAACCACAGACCTACCTCCTTTTCTGAAAAGGTAAATAGTGACCAGGTACAGCATGACATGTTGAATATAGTAGACCTCTTTTTCAAAAGGTAGCTGAAAGAAAGCATAGCAACAAATGACTGCTGAGTACTAAGCACGGCATATCATTTTCGGTATTAATTAACTGGGTTTTCTTATTTAAGTCGTGCATGCAAAACTTTCAGCCATCCATATTAAGATGTACAGCCACTTCTCGTTTAGCGAACAAGCTCCATTCCAATGATTATGCCGTTGAGCAAAACAGTCCATAAGTGATAATCATGGTAGCTTAAGCATGACCGCAACTGTGGTCATGCTTAATTTCTTAATGTCCTTCATGATGTGGACAGTTGTAACATTTTGTACATTCAACTTCAGAGATCATTTGTATGCCAGCATGCATTGTTGCCCATTTTCCAAATGTATAGTCATAAATGCATGTACTGGTCAGATTTTTTATTTTATATTATTACTGTTGTATTTGTGAATGGTTACATTCTCTGGTAAATGCAAAATGAGGAGTGGTTGTAAAATATTCCACAGCTCCCACAAACTCCTCTTTCCTTTCCCCACTCATGTGACAAACATGAAAATAATATTAATGTCATCTTAATATATTTAGGAACCAGACATTGCGTATATCACAGCACCTCAATTGGTGGGTCGCATCCCAAAAGTGGGCGGCAGGGCCATTTTCATTGGGTCGTGAACCAAAAATTAAAATCTAATCTCAGTTTTTTTAACAGTGCTTGAGCACAATATGCTACTGTCACTGCATCATTTCTGTTATGTTTGCCATTCCTGCGCTGGTTTTTGGAAATGCATTTGGTTTGAAATTTGGCTCATGATTTAATGACCAAGGGAAAAATGAAGAAAGAAGAGATGTAGATCCTGAGGCTAAACCAGCTCTGCTGTAAAGCAATCAAATTGTATGTGACCCCCGCCCTAACTGTTCATGTATATCATGTATGTATGTGACCCCTGCCCTAACTGTTCATGTATATC
>JABFDZ020000002.1:2584845-2600244 GCA_019775955.2 Pollimyrus isidori
CAAACTCCACACACAGGAAGCCCAGGCAGAGACTCGAACCCGGGTCCCAGAGGTGTGAGGCAACAGTGCTAACCACCATGCCGCCCCCACATCAAATATCTAAAAGTTCAATTATGAGATGAAAGACCCAGAGTCACGCAGGGTTAGCAGAGAATGTATCTGTCACTGACATGTGAATACTGACACATTCATACAAATCGTGGAGAAGATAAAAGGGTTCAAATAGAAAAGGGGACAGCAGACGTCGTAAAAGGGATACCTTGGGTCTCCAGGCATTAGCAGTTCCTTCTAAGTTTAGACGGGCAAGAGAAGGGCTCCAGTACAAGAATAACTTATGCAAGAAGGATGATGCACTGATGCAGTGGCTGGGAATCAGCATTTTTTCCATCCCCAAGGGCATTGAGCAGCCTGGAAAAAGAATAACACACCCTTTGTGCTGTAGGAAGTTACAAGTGCAATAGCTATGTACTGACAACGGTCTTCAGCGCTATATTTACAAGCCTGTTGCTGGGGCAAGGCAAACGTGACGTCCACCTTTAGCTTAATGGCCCCGATCTCGGGGCGTGATACCGCCAACTCACTGTTCAGATCGCAGCCGTAAAGCTCCATGCGAAGGGTGGGCCGGATGTTGTATTCTATAGGGTGTACCCTGATGTAGCGGCCCAGGATTGGAGGGGAAAAGAGGTTCTCCTTGATTCTGGAGCCATCTATGTTTCCAGTGAATATCTGAATAGGGCAACATAGATTCTGTCTGCAGCTGACGCGCAAAGAAACCTACAACAATACAGGCTCCATTTTTCGGCTAAAGACACAGAGCCTCAGTTTTGGATCACAAGTATGGGGCATAATAAAGATATTGCACTTGAAACAGGAAGTACTGGCCTAGGTGCTACTGTTTGGTTTCCTGATTTGTGTGAAATACTCACCATTGTTGGTTTAGTGCTTTTCCCTTTGTATGTTCTCCACGTCACACTGTCCAGGCTGTATGAGACGTTGTACATCACAGTGAAGCTCTCAGAGAAGCTGTGTTTCGCTCCCTGTGTACGAATCTTGTGAACCAGCATCGGCCTCCTAAGGTCCACCTAGATGAAGGAGGTGTTTTTCAGGATGGACGTTACTCAGCAAGCCTTTTGTGTGTTGCAGTGCCAATGAATGGTGATTGAATATTATGTTACAGCAGTATTTCATGCGATGGATATCTCATGGCCAGGTTTCTGCAGCACAGATGCTTTGTGCGTGACTACTAACAATAATTAAACATAGGAACAAGCTTAAGTTAATAAAGCATGTAGTCTCAGTTTCTGTTTAAGCTGGCAGTAAACATGGTAAAGTAAAAATCCAGACTGGGATTTTGTTTCAACCGGCCAGTTTAGTATAAAGAGTCACAGTCACAGAGTATCCAATTATTTGGATGAAACAAAATCCTGGTTTGGATTTTTACTGTCTGGCCCTGAATTATCCACATCTTTTCTGTTCAATAGATCGTAATTAGAAAAATCATTTTTTTCTACGATTTATTTTAATCCCATTTACAAAATGTACATAAAACGTTGATGACACTGCTGGGTGCTGCCCAACTGCACCTGAATCCAGGACATCCTGTTTATGCCACTCCAGGCATTCACTGAGCCGGGCAGTTCCAGTCTGGCCAGTCTGGCCTCCCAATCACCTTCAGATACAAGACAAGCAAACCAAGATGTGAAGCTTGATAAAAGTAACAGGGTCCAATCAGATTCATAGGAACAGAAAACATCAAATATGAACTGTTACCAAGATTTATTCAGCTTATGTATAAACCGTCCAAACTTAACTAACAATACATATTATATTTTTATTATATTTATGTACGTCAGTCATTACAAGTAATACTTGGGTAACACTTTACTTCGCGGGCACAAATACTTGGTATTAAGTCAGATACTAGTACTGTAAGTTCAAATTATGAACAAATTACAAAGTCACTACCTGAGATAAGATCATGATTCATTAATGATGAACAAATATGACATCGGTATTTCACTTGTGTCATGCATGACTTGTTCCTTCAATAGTTCTTTAGTAATTCACAAAGGTTTACAGAATTAACAGATACAGTAACAATATAGTAACTGCTTGTGATGAAAAATGCATTCATGATTCATTATTAATGAATAAACATGAGATCAGTAGTTCACTTGTGTTATTCATTATTTGTTCCTTCAGTAGTTCACAAAGGTTTACAGAATTAACAAATATAGTAACATCTTGAGATAAAACATGCATCACGGTTTATTAATGATGAATTAACATGAGGTCTGCATGTAACAGACTGACTAATACTATATTATAAATGTCCTTCACGTAAGGTTTTATCAGCATGGCTGTTTTTTTTTTTTTGCAAAATGCAAATCAAAACAAATAATATTGATGCAGCTGTCTGAGTTTCTGTGGCAGTCCGATGCTCTATCATCAGGGTTCCCTGTCTGTCTCGATGAGTCCTGAGTGCCATTACTTAAGTATTTCTTACCGTAGTGCCCAGAGTCCAGGATCTGGCTATCTGAAATCCTTCCTGTCCGCATTCCCAGTGGTTCAATGCACTCTGTGAGATAAACACTTAGTGAAATCATGTCCTGCATCCCCATTGTCACAGAAACGTCGAGTCCTAAAAAAGTCTAGTCTCCGCACAGTACTTGATGTGATCTGGTTTTATTGTTTAGTTCCTCAAGCAACTTTGCCTTTGTCCCAAACTCCTTACAGCCATTTTCCATAATAAATAGCCCACCACAAATGACCTATTTACTGAGAGATTTACTAATACTGACATTCTGTATCAATGTAGCCTGGCTGACAGAAAGGTAAGTAATAGACTCATACGTGGACTGTAGACCAGCAGTTTGGCTCTCATTCCTGAAAGCTGATGTTCCCCAATGGAACATTCAACCATCCAGGTTCCTGCCATCATTGGTCTCATTTCCACAGTCCCAAACATACCTGATGGGGAAAAGAGGCCAACACAGCATGAAAAATCTGTTCTTCAAAAATATACTGCTTTCTCAGTTGGTGTTGATATTATTCTCATATGAGACGTAATACAAATGACTCACGAGTCAATTATCCTCCACCAACTGAAACCCAACTAACCCTTTTTGTTGTCCTCGAGATGAGATTGTCAATTTCAGACTTCCTCTTCATACGTTACCGTATTGGGAACCAAAACTCACTCAGTCCTCATGTAATTATACAAAGGACTTTTGTTAAATCTTCAAAACTCATGAATCCACAAAAATGGCACTCACCGACTTATCACATCCACTCATCCCATGGACTAAATGAGTTTTGGAAATTAGCTTTTCATTTACTTCCTGTACATATTAAACTAGGTCCAGGAGATTGTAAGCAGGGGCGTCGGAGGGGTATGGACACCCTGGCAGATTCTGGAGGCCCAACATTTCATAGAAACTCCAGATTACAAAAACTAATAATACATATGGGGCGGCATGGTGGTGCAGTGGTTGGCACCGTTGCCTCTGGGACCCGGGTTCCGGTCTCCGCCTGGGTTACATGTGTGTGGAGTTTGCATGTTCTCCCGATGTTGTCGTGGGGTTTCCTCTGGGTACTCTGGTTTCCCCCCAAAGTGCAAAAACATGCTGAGGCTGATTGGTTTTACTAAATTGCCCGTGAGTGTGCCCTGCAATGGGCTGCCCCCCCCCCCCCCATCCAGGGTTGATCCCTGCCTCATGCCTGTTGCTTCCAGGATAGGCTCTGGACCCCCCGCGACCCAGTAGGATAAACGGTTTGGGAGATGGATGAATAATATATACAATACTGTATACTTGGGAAACTTTCTGCTCAGAAAGTTCTACCATTATATAATATATATATCATTTTAATTAAAAAATAATCTACCATGGAAGGACACCCTCACACCACGATCGATAATAGGGGATTCAGGGGGTCCAGAATTTCTGATTTCTAGCATAATTTACTGCTAATCCAGTTCAAAGTCATGGTGAGCTTGGAAACTACACAACATAGGAATCACCCAGTTTTCGATGCCAGTCTGTTAGATTGTGGGGGGAAACCAGGGTACCTCCCAGACAAGCGAAGAACGTCATATACGTGTCACACCTCTAGGGAGTCACACCCCTAATTCTGGAAGTTCGAGACCACAGTGGGGCCCGCTGAACTACCAGGGCCACCAGTTACATATGTCACTATATTTGCTTTCAAATGCACTTATATAAATGAGATTCTAGGCTGGTGTCTAGCTGGCTCGATCGGTGACTGTCCAGTGTTTTACCAGGGTATAAGCTGTAAATGCCCATGCGGTGCTCTTGGTCGCTGCGCACAGTGAAGGGGAGACCGTGAAAGTGGACGGCGTGTAGCTCCCCGCTGCCACCCATATTCAGCAGGTGCCAACGCACCCTTTGGTGCTGCGCCACCAGCAGGCCAGGGAGGGTCTCTGCTGTGTAGCCATTGATGGCTGTGGAGAAGGACCAGAACTTCAAGCAAATTCAGATATGAGACATAAAACGTGTTTGTTAGCTCTTTAAATAATGAAGGTTTATACTGGACCTTGGCTGTTAATAATAAGCATCACAAAGATTATAATGTGCATCTGGACCACAGCTATGTAGCCACACATTCCGCACATATAAACCCAGCACACCTGAGAACTTGTTCCCAGATTCGAACAAGAGGTCGTTTTTCCTTAAAGTGCAGGGTGGAGGGCAGAACCGGTTGATATTTTCTTCAAAATACCAGCTTTTGGTTTCATCAAATACGGTGAAGAGCAGGTGAAACTCCTGGACATTCAAGTTGATGTTGTCAATAGCGTGAGGCTTGCAAACAATTATGGGACCAATGAGTCCTGAGTTGACATCCCTCTCCTGTAAAAGGACATATATATGGTATTAACCCGTGAAACAAAGGAAAAACACATTGTGTTATTGAACAAGAACAATCAAATATGTTATGCACAATACAGTTAGAACTTGGTTTCTAGTTGGTGCACATAATGATAATGGATGACTGTAACACTTGCCATGTTGAGGTTGGAATAGTAAGCCCACGATTTGCAGTCAAACTCCTTAGAGGATGGTCCTTGTCTCTTTGTGATCTTCCGGCGATATACCCGCACCTCATTGGGCAGAACAGCCTCTGCATGAGCTTCCTCATTCTCCTCCCCCTGACCTTTTTCAAAGATCCCATGAAGGTGGAATGAGAATGGCTTTGAAGCAAGATTCTTAAACGTCACCTGAAAACGAGAAGAAGGTCACATTCCGAAAAATTCCTTCTAAAAAAAAAAAAGAATTCCTCGTGGACTAGATTCATTCAACTCAAATAGGATTACTGTATCCCCACAAACAGTAACAATAAACCCACACATAGTAAAGAAAACAAAGAATATTATAAGAATATCTTGACGACATATCAAGTTACTTGGAAGATGGGTACAGAACTTCACACTCACTATAAGAACGTCATTGATCTCTGTTTTAATCACTGGACCCATGATTCCAAGATGTTCCTCCAGCTCTCCTCGTGGTGCTGGGTACATGAAGTCTTGGTCCAGGTATGCACGGAACACCACCTTTTTATATTCGGGCAGGTACATCCGTTTTGCCGTTAGCATGTCCCTGTTGATGAGAGCAGAACCTCAGCGGCCAACCTCAGAATTACATCTTGAGCATGAATTCAGTTTTTGACATTTTTACATGTTGTTTTTCCACCTGAGACGAATGCATTATGCTTTACCTTGCTTTCGTGATCTGACGCCGTTTCTTTAATCCATAATCCCACATAACTTCTACTGCAGCGATATAATAGTTTCGATATTTTCCATCAGTAGCTCGGAGGCCTAATGAATTTATTTCATTAAGCTCATCTTTTTCAGTTGAGTAGTCGTCATACTCAAGCAATGAATCTCTATTGGTGAAGTTTCTGCTGTTTGTTGTGTTGTCCCAAAGGTGTGACACTGAAAACACTTCATCGATATTCTCTGTCGTATCTTCAATGCTTTCGTCTTCGCTTATATCGTCCTGTTCTGGAATCAAATTCTTTTCCTCCAGCATCTCTTTCTGCTGCGCCTTGGTCATCTTCTTGCTGCCAGCAATGCCTTCTACTCCTCTTTCCATTCTCAGTGGACCAGATCCCCTCCGCCTGTTATGTGACTCCGGGTCCATAGTGGACCTCACCAAAATAGTGTAGTTTTTTTCATGCTCAACGTGGTCAGTGCTTGAAGCCTCCTCTAACCCATTGAGTCGTTTGTTGAAACCAGCATCTATGTCAAGGTCTGAACTTGTGTTTAGGGGCTCAGTTTCTTTTTCTTTAAGCAGCGGTGGTGCTGCTTCTAAAACTGGACTTTCAACATTGCTGTCTTCATCCTCTGTTTCTGATTGAGTGGTTGTAAGTGCATCGGTCAAATCACCACCAAATATGTGGTTGGAGAGAGTTCTCTTCTTGCGCTTCTCAGGCGCCTTGCTGGGCTCAGGTATAAATTTGTTGTGCGTCCCCGTAGGCTCAAGGGGTAAATGGTTTTCTGAACCATTTTGCAAGATCATAGGGTGCTTCTGTTTCAGCGCCTCTCGTAAGATGTCCTCAGGAATGTCACCCTCGGCGTCACTCTGGCCATCTGGGCCGAGCGAGATGTAGGTGATTTCACAGAATGGATGGATGTCCTCTGTAGTGTTTTTCCTTGCAGAACTCGAGGTGTTTTTATCTACTGGCTTTCTGCACAGTCGGACTGCTAGGGTCCTGTTCTTTCGACCCGCACTTCTGCCGATGTTCTGGATATACTCTTCGAGGTAATCGCTGTCGTCCAACAATGGATGATTCCGGTCGCAATCTTTCACCGTGTACTTGGCACTCATGCCACGGCTCTTGGCACCGGGATCGAAAGCACCAATCTCCCATTCACCTGCATATACACAGCAAAGTGGCCCAAAATCACCAGAAGCCACGTGATGGTGCTCGCAGCTTGAAACATTAGGGCAGTTTCATAAGTTTTTGTTTTTTACTGTTCTAACCTCTAGGTGGAGTCTTTGAGAGCAGAGATTTGCTTGGTATTGACTCGTGCATCATTAAATTGAAGATGGACTTTATTAACAAAGTACAAAGACCAATAGGGCAAATTTGCGAATGGGATTCATTTAAAAAAATTTTGTTGTTTTGCTGAATTCTGCATTCTTTGGTAAAGCAACCACTTAAACATTCTATTATCTACAAATTTTTCATACTCAAACTCAATGAGACACTCAGAACTGTGTTTTGTTTAATTTTGCCATCTTACTCAGGAAAATAATAAAGATGGTGTACCAATTTTTAGAGCTAAATGTGAAGTCAAGTATAGTTTATTTATATAGCACATTTAAAAATAACGACTGTCAATCCAATGTGCTATACAAAAAAGGGAATAAAAACTAATACTGTGTGCTAAAGGGGTGGTTAGCACTGTTGCCTCACACTTCTGGGACCTGGGTTCAGGTCTCCGCCTGCGTCACATGTGTGTGGAGTTTGCATGTTCTCCCCGTGTTGTCGTGGGGTTTCCCCCGGGTACTTCGGTTTCCCCCCGCAGTCCAAAAAACATGCTGAGACTTGGAGCTGCCAAATTGCCCACACAATTGTGCATGTGTGAGTGAATGGTGTGTGTGTGTGCCCTGCGATGTGCCCCCCCCCCATCCAGGGTTGTTCCCTGCCTCATGCCCGTTGCTTCCGGGATAGGCTCTGGACCCCCCGCGACCCAGTTGGATAAGCGGTTTGGATGATGGATGGATGGATGGAATATACACTAAAACATGAAACCAACTCAACTGCTACTTAACAAAATGAAAGAGTTTTAGGACATGATTGTATGATAGTGAGAATTTTAATTTAATTTAAAATGTGGATGGCGATAAAGACAGATCGACAACAAAAGAAACACAATAGTTAATTGCCACTACCAAAGAAGACATCTTGCTGGTCTTCACTGTAAACCGAAGTGAGCCAGTCTAGGGCAGTACCCTGAATTTCTGTTCCACACTTGAGTTAGTCTGGGAGAATATCGTTTTAGACTTTGTTGAAAACAGAGTTAAAAGATCCAGCAAAATCGAGATACAAGAACCAGAGTCAATGGACAGTAATAAGTCCCTAAAATCTGACTGATACCTCTCCATAATATTATGCTGGCTGAGTTAGGAAGACAATGTAACTCATTCAATTCATATATAATATAGTGCTTTTTTATCTTTTATCACCTTGCACCCGACTCATCTGCACTCCTGACTAATTGAGCGATTGATTCATTTAACCAGGACTGGGCACTAGTTTGGGTCTCCTAGATTCTAGGGGAGCAACTCAATTCAGGGTAACTTCACATGTGGAATGGAACTGACTGAGAATATAATCAGGAACCATGGTAGGAACTGCAAGAAGATAAGTGAAATGTATTTTTACATATGCATGAGCAAATACTTTAGCAGTAGAGAAGTTTATAACATAGAAATAATGCAAGTTATTGGAGAAGTGGGAAAGAGGATGAGAGAATGAAGAGACAAAGAAGATCAGTCTGTGATCAGGCAGGCATCGGTGATCTCAGTATTTTGAACAGTGAAACCCAATGATGAAACCAGATCAAGGGTGTGGAGAAAAAATAATTGCATGTTATGTATCTTATCAATTGCATCAGCAGTTTATTTTTTTTACCAAGCTGACCTCCTAATTTAACATATGCAGTTCTCCATAGACCCAAATCAATTAAAAAGTAAATTCAGTGATCTTACCCACAGTCTCCATTTCCATACTGACTGTCTCTCCATTCATAGGAAAGAGAGTGAGAACTGTTTCATATACTTTGTCTCGTTCAAAGGTGTTTCCCATGAAGTACACCGACAGGAAGTCACTCTGGGTGCCCACGTTCAGCACATGCCAGAAGGTGACATCTCCCAGACAGGTGATAAAGTTCAGGTTGTTGAACATGAGGCCATTGACATCTGTGGCAGAAACTCGCTGTAAGTAAAATGCTTGGGAAGCTTATATCTGACAAATGACTGGAATGTGGCACTACATGTACTTACTGTACATTACGTTGGATCTGTAGAAATCAGGATCAGTGGGATCCACTTTGGATGGATCTTCAACATACTTTTTAATATTTTCATCTATATACCAGCTTTGGTTTTCATCAAAAACCGTGAACATCAAGTGCTTCTCTTTGTCTGACATTAACTGGGACAAAAAGTATGTCATGAAGATCACATACAAATGAGTAAGAGTGGAGATGAAGGCCTGTATGTGCTGCTTCTCACCACGTTGCCTCTTTTGTCCAGTGTCTTCCTGTAGCACACAACCAGTGGTCCAACAAGGCCTGTGGCCAGGTCGCGGACGGGGTTGATGGTGCTCTTGTAGAGACGGGTGAGGCACCGCGGATCAGCCTTGGTGGGTCCATCCTCTGTTGTGATCCTCCATATATACACAAACGTATCGTTTGGCATCACCGGATGGTTCTTTAGGTCTTTCACTGTAGATGGGGACGTGCAAGTGAGTTGGCTGATAACACCAGCGACTCCTGTGCTCCACAGCTTCAAAAACCAGCTCGATATCGATACAGGTGACTTTACCGTTAGCTCGGCTTCCAAATGGGGAGATGCTGGTAAGTCCATTAGGATAAATGTTGAAAGGTACACTTGCCAGGTTTTTAAAGACAACCTGATTGAGCAGTGAGAAGAAAGCAAAAACTAAAAAAAACTGCAATGGCGCATGTTCAAAATTAAAAACATCAGACTGCTGCAAAGTCCATTTCTCATCTAAAAAATGTAAATAATTTTTGGAAATCTTTCTGCAATGTATAGTGATATTAATAATAATAATTTATTTCTAAACCATTTCACACCCCCAATATGCTACACTGTAATAGAGCAGTTAAAACAGAGAAGACAGATGATAGTAAAAACTAAAATAGCAATAAGCCGAAGCAGGCAGTAAAAAAATCCCAAAACCCAATTAAGGAATAAGATGGGAGCTAGAGGCAATAAAATTAAGGGTAGAAATGCAATATTCAGAAAATAAAAAATATATAATCATAATGATTGAATACTATACGGGCAGGAGGCATGGTGTTTGTCACACTGACTAATTGCTACCAGCCACGTATATAATGCATCCAAATTAAGGTTAGATGTTTGGCTTTCATTAGACCCCTGTGTCTTTTGGTCCCCTTATAAACAAAACAGAGAGGCTAACGTAAGCCCCTGCAAGGACGACTGAGAAAAAGACGACTGACTGAGGATATTACAGAGATCTCCCTGTTCTTTCTATTAACTCCGGAGAGTCCCATTTCCCATGCAATCTTCATCCGAAAACGCTAAAATATTTCACCGGCTGTTCCTTCGTTGTGTCACCTTAATTTTGTCATCCACCTCTCCTCGTAACACGGGCCCCAGCAAAGTAGCATTCGGTGTTTTTTGCTGCCGGAAACTTGCATCAGTGTATTCAACATATGCGGCCTTCTTGTATTCTTTGCCAATGCGCTGGGGAGCCCGCACCGTGTAGTCTGAAGTTCTGAAATGCAATGAGGACATCAGTGGGCTACATTATGAAACTAACACCGTTGCGCAAGAATGATTTTCCCCTGCTGTCGTTACCTGTCAGCTTCGCTGAGCTCCGGCGCATAGTCCCAAACGATCTCTTCAGCGGCAATGTAATGCACCCATGTCTTGGGTTTGAGTTTTACCGCAGAACGTGGGGTCAGGCCAGAATTAATCAGTATGGGGGACACTAAACCCTCCAAGGATATATCATACTCATAGTCGTCTGATTGTATAAAATTAGACTTTTTGGAAATCTGTGCTGCTTCAGGGCAGTCCTCGACAGTAAACTGAGCGTTCATGCCAGCTGGAATGAGACGTCGCAGATTAATAAATGATCATATACGCCAGGGTTCTTCAACTCCGGACCTCGATTCAAAATCCAGGCCATGTTTTCAGTTCTCCCAGGTAGTTGTTCAATAATTACTGATTCTGATTGGTCATAGAATTCACACCTGACTGACAGGTAAAGGAAGGCTGGAAAACCAGCAGGGCTCGAACCTCGAGGACCGTGAGTTGAATAACCCTGATATACGTTGTAGTTGCAACATTTTCTCTACCCAATAGCTTCTAAATAATGCATAAGGTAGTTTTTGTTGAAATAAGAGACACATTGTGCGGGTATGTGAATTCTGCAGTGCATATTAATTGATTCAAATCAGATTTGTAAAAAAAAATCTAAAAAATGCGTAGCTAGTTTATTAATTTATTGTCAAAGTTGGATAGACTCACGGAATGCTTCTTACCTAGCTGGTGAGAGTGGATCTGACAAGAGATGATATAATTCCCAACACCCACAGGTTTCATCTCTGCCGTGACGAAAGTCATGGGCGTCATTTCCAAAAAGACCTTTCTATGGTTTTTCACTTGTAGTGTGTGTTCCTGGAAATATATGGAATGGATTTCTGAAGAGGAACCCATTCCAATCAAGTGCCAGAACACATTGCTCTTCTGACAAATCTTCAGACCTAAAGACATCACAAGTCCTCTTTGTAAATACAGTGGTGGAAATAAGATGCATGACAAGCGTTCCATTGTTAATGAACATTATTATATTTACTGTAAAGGTAACAGTGATCAAATTTGCAGATTGCTTTGAACATAAAGGGAGGGTAGACCTGGTAGGGTTGAGTTGACGTATCCATTGATGGTGTGATATAATTTTTTCTGTCTGGTCTTCTGGAATCTTTCCTGTGACATTCCCGATTCCCCGTACCAGCTCCTCGATTCATCAAACACAGCAAAAAGTAGGATGTACTCTGGGATTTTTTGATGGCCATCACTTGTAAGAGAACCTGCATGGTAATATCAAGGCTACGGTTAGAAGTTTCTGTGTGGCGCAGTGGGTGCAGCGACCATGAAGGCAATCTGCATGTCTGACCTGCTTTACAGACGAGAAAAGCGCCGATGAGACCAGAGTTAACGTCTCGGACCACATCGACCTGGGAGGAGTATGAGTAAGTGAGACAATCTGGATCCGTTATAGTGGGACCGTCAGCTGGCAGGATGTCCCAAACGTAGCGGTAATATCCTCCAGGGACAACAGCATCATCTTCTTTCTCTTGGGCAGATGTGGCATCATCGTACCCAACTCCTGCAAAATGTACACATCCAGTTAGTGGAGGATCATGAATAATGAGTTAACTACAAATAAGGGTTTTCCCAGCAAACATCAGACATCTTCCAGACGTGCAGAACATGGCTATATGGGGTCAGTCTTTTCATGAACGTGTAGCTCCGTACTGTTCTGTTATATGTACTGTAGCAGCAGCGTGGCGCATGTCCCAGCATGCCCCGTGTGCAGTTGTACTGTAAATAGCTATTTTGTTGCTGTTATTGTTAATAGGTAATTCCTTATTGTTGTGCATGTGTTTACCTGTGTCTTGTGTGTACCCGATCTGATCCTTGTGTGTAATTAGCTTACATAAATCTCCCATCGTGAATGCGTCTTACAGTTCAGCGTCTGACAACCTTGTGTTTCTTAAATGTAATTGTTTGGTGCTTGTTGGTTCTCTGGTGTAGTCCTGATAAGGATTACTAGTTTATAAAAGCTTCTTTTCCGGACAGTAGGTGGAGGGGCCTCCAGTAACCAGTGACTCACAGGTAATGAGGAGGCCACCGACCAGCCCGAATGATGGGGCCGGGCGGGGCGGGGCGGGGGGTAAGTTACACCGCAAACATCTTTGCTTAACTGACAGGGGATTTGCCTCCGGACAGCACCCCCCCCCAAGCTATGCATGTAGGGAAAATGACTCAGTCAAACCAGTAACCACCGCCTGTGGACCACAGCCCAGCTTTACTCCCACCATGCGATCGGTCAGCTCCACCCAGTAGCCTAACACCGCTCAGTGGCGCGGAAACAACAAGGGCCTGCAGAAGACGTAAGGCACCCCTGGGCAGTGAATGGACCACAGACAGCGAGCCCCCCCACTTTTCTGTGTCTTTCTGCTCTCGCAGTGTTTTGGTCTACCCGTCGCCACAATACGTTATTTAACTTAAAGTTTTAACGGAAAGCATGGTGAGAGTTTTCATTTAGAAATGAGTTTAGTAAGGGGTACATGACACAATATACATGATGTCTAAAATTAGTCTGCTTTTGATATTATAAGACGTTGAAAAGACGTCCATGATGATCGCATTTTAACTCATTTGAAACCTTGAATAGCGGTCCAGCGGACGTCTGCATTCGACGTTCAGACGACGTCGTAAAAAGACGTCATAAAAACCTTCATTCTGGCTCAAAGGGGACGTCTTTTCTACGTATGACAAAGACGTCGAAAAGACGTTGTTTAGACGCATCTTTGCTCAGTGGGTTTAACGGTTTGGAAAAACATAAGTCACCGAAAATGTGGTTGTACATTATATAATTCTTTCAAATCTGCATCTTTTGGGGGTAATATTATAATTGTCTTTAGCTGATTAATATGCCCTTTTTTATTCCTCTCCAACTACTTTGGAAACTATCATAATTATCTTACCTTCAGATTGTTTCCAGTAAGTTATGCCAATGGGATTTATGCTGTAGGACTGGGATGCAAAATTTTTGAAATGAACCACGACCTTGTCATTGACTTCAGCTCTTATTGTTGGACCTTGAATACCTAGAAAAAAAATGAAAAACTGAATTCCACAATATCCCCCAGGAGGTTCACGTAAGGTACTAAGGAAACGTTTAAAATCCAGTTAAAGCATCAAAACCCATTATTTATTTCCAGGTAAAACATTAAAATGGTGCTTTAAAATGGTGCGTTGTCGTGAAAACAATAAACAATAAAAATCTTGCACTGCTCATCAGACATAGAAAAGTTTCAGCATCACTCAGCAAGTCCAGATGTTTTGTGGAGTCGTTTAGATGTCAAACATCGTAGAACCCTCATTTAACGGTTCAATACAATTATTTTTTTTAGAAAGTTACTTTTAAAAACGGTATAAAACCGACTCAAAAGAATAATGTATCTAAGCAAAGAATGGTGCATATGAGAGTGAAAAGCGAGCAATATCGTTTTGAATATTTTTTCTATTTGGAAGAAATGCTTTTCTGTTTAGGTTAAGTAATTTAAGGCACTTGTGTTCCTTGTATGTTTGGACTTAATTCTTGTTTTTTTTTACCTATGAGTGTTTTAACTTGACATTTCCTTAAACGATATTTAGAGAAGGTCATTTCCAAAGCATTTTTACGGGTCCCCTACGGTAGAAGACGTTACCGAGCGGCGGGAGACGGATCAGAATTATTCAGCAGAGGAAAACAGTATCCCGGTATCCATGCCCCTCCGACGACTCGATATATACTCACCATTAGACGAAGGTCTGGCCTTAAGCGTGGAGAAAGTAGCATCTGTGTATTCTCGGTAAACAGCTTTTACATACTGCTCGGTGCCATCCCTGGAATTAAGCTGTCTCCTATAAAAACTGACAAAGAATGTTAAACATAGAAGACAGATCTACAAATATTAACAAATATTAATATAGGTTAATTCTGTACATATAAATACATATATCGTGTTTCACAGGTTTCACATATTCTTACGTTTTACATAGTAGCATTTTTATCTACCCAACATTCATTTAATATTAAGTACTTAGTTAGGTTACCTAGTACTAAGAGTAACAGGTTTTTTATATATATATATATTAATATTACTGTATATTTTACCTTTGATCTGAACGCCTTTCCAGGTTATCTGCGCCACGGTAATCCCATGCAATCTCCTCAGAAGCAATGTACAACTCCCTTACAACGCTTCGGGATAGATTTACACAGCTACTGAGTAATATTATTATAAACTGGATATACATTGCGGATCTCCCAATATTGATCTGTTATTCTGAACAAATCTGTATAAATGTAGTCATTGGAGGGGTTTCTGCCGCTGGCGCAAAGTCAAAGCTTACAGCTAAAACTGAAGTTGTGGTTTATGTGGAAATTTACTATGGGGTAGGAAAAAAGAGGCAGATTAGGAAATGACAAAAGGGAAAATTGATAGGAAGGAGTAGTGTGGGTTCTTATCTATATTGTGTAATGTCCATAGTAAAGTGCATTTCGTTTACATTTTATTTTGTAAATGAATTCTATGAACGCAAAAAAAAAGTATTGTGTAATGCTCTTTCTTGATAATGCAGCAGTATGGTACTCAACCACCAAATTACCCAAAGACAGCCGGTTAATGGCTGAAGAATTCAAAGGCAGCAGAATGTCAGTAGGCCTGATAGAAAAATAGCTATCTGTTCTTTATGTTTTATTATGTTCTGAACTTAGGAATGCAATAGCGAGTGTGACGTCCGCGTTTGAATGGACCTGCTGGCTGGACCAGAAACAAAAAACACAAGGATGGACCACTTGGACGTTTGTTACGTG
>JABFDZ020000002.1:2600482-2612488 GCA_019775955.2 Pollimyrus isidori
ATACTCAATAGTCCCTAATGAAGTAATAGTAAACTACTATAATAATTAGTTCACTATTACCTATTGAGTAATTAAGCCTAATTCCCTAGTACTGAATAGTACCAGTTTAGGTGTTAATGAAGAACTACTCCTTTGTTGATGCTTAGTTCCTGCATATTTACCTGTTAACTACGGAACAGTATTATAAAGTGTTACCAGTTTTTTCTTAAAGGACAAATATTATGCATCCATGCACTTCTGTATCGCGGTCAGGCTTGCTCAGTGGCCAGGACTTAAAACCCATCATGGAAATGTGAGACAACAGTGGTGCCAACTGTGTCGCCAGGCATTAGACATGAGCGTAAAAAATGTATTAGCCTTTGGGTAAAAGAACATAGAGTTCTTAACCTGCTAAAAACTCCCGTTACTAAAATGAGCGCTGTGTCCAAACCCTAATGATTAAGATTGATTGTGTTGTTTGTTAAACAAAACTATTTCACAGGCAGAGCAGGTACCAGTAACTGTCTGTGTGTTTTCAAATAGCACGGCATGTGACTCCATTTACCCTCTTTTCTTTACCATGGAGATTCAATAATTTTTCCATCAGTGACTTTGATTACTTTAACTATATGTTCAATAATGCAGATAAATGTTTCCACTATTTTGACGAGGAAAGATCTATTTTTTCCGCAGCTGGGCTACGCTCTATTTATATACACATATCGGCCTTGGCACTAGAAGTAGTTTATGAAACACACACAAATTTAATGTGCGTATTGATGTCGGTCCTGTTGGGCGAACACGCACAATCCCATTCAGTCAATTTTCAAACAGGATTTGAAGCTGTGCTGCAGGTGTGAGCTGACAACCCCCCGGATCACTAGGTTATTGTGAAACTCAGCAGAAATGTTTACATACATTTACATAGCAATGCAACTCTGCTATTCTGCTTTTGCAGTTCCTTTGCTGACGAAGCAGCATGTAATGTAACTGTGTTAAATAACGATGTACTTAAAACACTTACACATTGAGGGCCATCTTTTTTCGTTTTTTAGAAAACGATGCCACCCAGTGGATAATAGTGGTATACTAATCAAATAGAATTCAAGGATTTTTATGGAGTTAATAAAATAGTGAATAACTAACTTACTGTAGATCCAGTGAACCAGTACTGGATGGACTGGAAGATGGATGACCTGAGGGATAATTTACAGTAGATTACTGTTCATTGCATTTAATGCGTTGTGTATGTGTTCTGTAGTGCGAATGGCACAGGTTGGTACAGTACAGTGAAGTGAAAAACATTGCCGATTTTACAAGAAGCTTAAATGTGACGTGCATGAATATTTTGGAGTAATTTGTTAATCGTTGTACTAGAAACATTTATCAAACACCTCCCTAGAGCTGTTACACCACTGGACCAGATATGGGAATATTTTGGAGTAATTTGTTAATCGTTGTATTAGACACATTTATCAAACACCTCCCTAGAGCTGTTACACTACTGGACCAGATATGGGAACGTTTCACTGGCCTAAAACGATGTCCCAGACACCCCAACTTAGGTATACTGATTTCATGGACAAGGATGAGGGACATCCGGAATGGGAGGGTGTGCTGGCCAGGCTTGGGTGATTTTAAGCTAATACAGTAATATATGTATATGTGCAGAGCACCTGCCAGCAATTACAGAGAGGATGGGGCCTTTATGAGCACCAGTCATCTAATCCAGTGTTCCCCAATCTGGTTCCTGGGAACCCACAGACAGTTTACGTTATTGCTCCCTCCTAGCTCAAGCAAAACTTTGGGCTGTCTGGCAGTGATCTCAGAGGAAGCAAAAATTTATGGGTCCCTGAGGACTGGATTGGGAAACACCAATTTAGTCCCATACACAGACGGGAGAGGGACAACTGTTGAATGGGATAAGTCGTTTGAAAGGACACAATAATCTTCCTACATGACTTAGATTTCCAGACACCACAGACTAGTACAACGTTTCTATGAATGGAAAACTGCTTTTTCATTTTGTTAAAAAAATGAAAATAAAAAAATGTGACAGTTGTCTCCCCTACACTTCACATTCTCCACCGACAATAAATGTGTCCTCATATTTCACATCAAATAACATTGAGGGTCCACTGAGATCACGTCAGCCCTCTCTGCTGCATTACAATGGGATGAGGAACAAGAGCTTTCTCCGCTTGTCCTTGAAAGGGCCCACAAATTCCTGTAAACTACCTACATGCTTCCTCCAATAACCACGCATCTTAGCTAGGGTGTAAATATGCCCTGTGCTGGTGCCCTGTGATGGCTCCACCCCCCTATGGCTGTTATTGGAAAAGAGGTTGGGTGATGAATGATTTTAAAGAGGAAAACGGATACATTTGTTCATACATGCAAATGCAGGTTATAGCAATGAGGTCACATCTGGAAATGAAGTGTTACTATAATCTGGTGAGGGAAATACATTGGGGAACATTTGTTTTACACGTTCCATCCAACATTAACAGCGGATGGTAGAATATTCTGCTTTCCCTATGAACCACCATCTAATTGGATTTAAAGCACTGGTGCCGAATCGTGGGGTAAAAAGATGGGCCTATGGCTTTGTTGAAGGCTGTGTAAGTGGATTAGGACATGGCACAAATAGGATTATGGGGTCCGCTTGGCGTGGATCGCCGTGCAGTCTTGGCTCTCTGTATTCATTTGCTTTAATGGCCTTCCATTGAATGCTCTGTATCCAATGGCTACCTGCACAGATGCCTTGGGGTGAACTGAGACTCCAGAAGCAAAACAAAATAAGAAAAAGAAAAAGTGTACTCACTTAAGAACGTGTGCCTGAAATCAATCACTGTTTCGCAAAGGAGCGGTTGTGTATTACCGGTAAACCGGGGAGCGGAGAAGCCAAACTAGAAACCAGACTTGCTTGAAAATAATGCCTGTTTTCGAGTCAAATTGAATTACCTAAGATGGCACAGATTGAGCTCTGACAGGACGACACAGGCTGGAGTTTGTTTGTTATAACTGCACTGGAGTACAAGGGAATAAGTGAAATGGTTTCAGGGTGTTTTGCGGGGGCGGTCTGTGGCTCAGTGGATCCTGATGTTGCGCCTGTACGCGGATGAGTGATGTCGCTGTCAGGTGCCTCAACTAGACCCCTAACGTCACTCGCTCCAGGGACAGACTGACCCTTTTTCTTTCTCAATTGCATGTCACTTTGGATAAAGGCACCCAATAAATAAATGTAAATTGTGCGCTGGTGTCTTTGTGGCCACACTCCTTGTATCCAATGCCAGGTATGAGTACAGTTTCCAAGTCCTGTCTGTCCCCTTTGTTTCTGCTCATCAGATGTCCAGGACCAGGAGTGTATCTCCGCATCTCCTGCCCCTGGACATCGGTCCTTCCCTTGCCTAGCCTTGATGTCATTATAAATTGTAATGACAATGAACTAATTTGGCAAATTCAGCCAAGATGATTAGCTGGAATGTAGACCTACAGGCGTCCACCTGGCCAGGTATTGGATGATGTTTAATTATGCTGCTTGGAGTAGACTCCAGGCTCGATGTGACCCCATACTGGATAAGTAGTGATGGAAGGTAGACTTACATGTTCTAAAGCAGTAGGGTTCAGCATGATGGCAGTAATCTACAAGCCACAGATATTTGGAGGGAGCCACAAACTGTCGCATGTACCGTTTTTGAGGTTTGTGTTCTCTGAGCGAGGCTCTTCAGGTTTAATGGTTTTATGTATTGTGGAGCAGTAGAGTAGCGTAGCCTGGGGGTGTAATTCCCGCCCCCAGCCATGTTTGGTCTCCCTTTGTTTGTGTGCAGTGGCTTCCTCCTGCAACCCTACAACATGTGGCTACGCAAACTGCTGTCACTGAATTATGTTATTATACTGGATGTTATGGAAAATAGAAGGATACTTACAGTAAGTGTTTTATGTACATTTGCCGAGAACCATATTACTTTACATAGTTCTATACCATGCACTCAATGCGAAAGGCTTTTACATACACATATATGTATGTGTGTGCGCGTGTGTGTGTATATGGTTCCTCGACCGCCAACGAACTCTGATATAAGAACCTTATTTTACAGTTAAGAGGTACTCTACAAAGGCTGTGTTTCTGCGTTAATCTACCAAACATAACAAATATAGGCCACTCATATCATACCTAGATAATGGTGCTTATCATTAAAAAATATAAACATATATTTTTGACAATTAGATGCTCCACAAAGCAAAACCCCCCCCCTTTCTTTTCTTGATTTGTTTCTTGATTTGTTTCAGTACAATGGTTTTCTATCCAATAAGCACCACCACCGCATGCAGTCTCTGTTTACCTGCCTTTAATTCATATTTCATGAAATGGCATCATGTGTCATGTGAGCGAGGCTGAACAGGCCCCGGCTGACGGCAGGCCGGGCAGATGTCTCCTTAACAACATAAGAGCGATTAGCTCCTCCCCTCCAGGGTGGGTGTTTGCACAGAGCACAGCGGTGAGCGGGGGGAGATCACGTTCACAGGCAGGCCTGTAGCATCTCACTCCGCCGGAGCCATTTCCCTGTTGCTTTTAGGGCGAACATGGATGGAAACCAGAGGACTGAAGGTCAGAAAGCAGACGTCATCGTGCTCGGCGGAGGTTTGTCAGGTGGGAACTTTCTTTCGACCTGTTTTGCTAATGTATCCTGCAATATGTTTAATGTTTATTATTGTCTAATCATGTCTTAAGTTGGAATTTGCATCAAGGATTTGTAGGTGCGGCTTGTTTTATCATGTAATTAAATTTATCTTTACTTTGCTAACAGCCTCCAACAAAAGAGTATCATATAGACTTACCAAGGATCATTCTACGTTTACACATGGTAGCCTGTGTTCTGTTTAGCTGGGGTGATGTTTTATTTATTTAAATTCATCCATCTATCCATCCTTCTATCCATCCATCCACCTTCCCAGCTATCCAACACATATGACACATACATGCGCACAGTCACACAACAATTAACCTAACTTCATATCACTGGATCGTGGAAGATAGCCCATGCAATATGGGGAGAACATGCAAACTCCACCCGGAGGTGAATTTTAATCTAATTAAAGAATATTTTTGCTATACTTAATATCACAAATGGAATATAGAAAACATAGACAGAGTATAGGATGCGGCATCAGTTAGTATGGAATACACATTCAAACAGACATAACTATACGTTGCATGTCGCCGAAGGAAAAACCTATGAATACATTTAGAAGAAGCACTAGCAGAAATTACCTCCGATTTATCATTCCTCAAATCTCGTAGAAACCCTCCCGTCAACCGGCCCTTTTCAATGGCTAGAGTACGTCATGGTAGGACTGCCAGTATTTGGCAAGCAAGGGACAATTTCCTGACAGACTGGTCTTCATTACAGGTTATTGAATGATATCTCAGCACGCAGTGTGATCACGCTGAAATCGGTGGAGAGAAAGCAGAGAAGGCAGAGATTAGGGGAAAAGGGAACAGGAGGAAGCAGGCTCTTCTGTGTGCTCTGCTGCATATTATTACATTTCATCAAGATTATGATGCAGGGACAGTTTATTAAACGTGAACAGTAAGAGTGTGTTGTTTCATATACATTTAATGTACAGTACAGGCCAAAAGTTTGGACGCACCTCATTCAATGTGTCTTCTTTATTTTCATGGCCATTGGTAGAACGTTGGTAGATTCTCACTGACGGCATCAAAACTATGAATGAGCACATGTGGAGTTTTGTACTTAACAAAAAAGGTGAAATAACTGAAAACATGTTTACTATACTAGTTTCTTCAAAATAGCCACCCTTTGCTCTGATTACTGCTTTGCACACTCTTGGCATTCTTGGCATTGGCTATTTTGAAGAAACTAGAATATAAAGTGTTTTCAGTTATTTCACCTTTTTTTGTTAAGTACATAACTTCACATGTGTTCATTCATAGTTTTGATGCCGTCAGTGAGAATCTACCAATGGTCATGAAAATAAAGAAAACACATCGAATGAGAAGGTTTGTCCAAACTTTTGGCCTGTACTGTATATAATGAGCTACATCACTGAACATTATCTTGCTGAATGGGAGAGAAACCATTTATTCTTGGCAAGGACAATGTTATTTGTCCAATCATCCTCGAGGTTCATACCTCTTGACTCCATCTTGTTCTTCCTTTTGAAGGTCTGAGTGCAGCCAAGCTGCTTAAAGAGTCTGGTTTGACTGTGGTAGTCTTGGAAGCACGGGATCGAGTCGGGGGTCGGACCTATACTGTGACAGTAAGTATGCCTGCATCAGTCTCAGGGGTAGGGCCCACACCGTCACAGACACCACAATGTCATCCAGGAGGACCTATATCGTCACTGGACCTTCTGATCCAGAGTGACATGCCATACCATTGTTATATAGCCATGGAAAAAATTTAGAGACTATATTTTTTAAAAATGTGCATTTTTAAATCCTGGTTAAATAGTTCATAGTTCTGCTGGCAGAAGGCACTCCTGAGCAGCAGGTTGCTTTTAGGATCAAAATTTCTAAGACAGGAGTTCACAAGAACAGTGTGAAGCAGGAGACACTGGGAACGACCAGAAACCAGTCAGGTAAAGGGCAGAAGCGACTTTCTAATGCCAGAGATGACCGTTAACTTATCTGACAGTTTCTCATGAATCATAGGATGGCATCAAGTGACCTTCAGAAGGAATGGGAAACATTAAGTGCAGGTGTGAGGTGCACTGCTAGGACAGTGTGTATCAGGCTCCTAGAAGCAGGACTGAAGTCCAATGAAACAAAGAAGAAGCCCTTCATTAATGAGAAGCAGGAAAGAATCAGGCTGCGGTTTGCAAAAATCATTCATAGACACATACCCAGAAATTGATGAATGGATCAAACAAAAAACTGCCCCATGGTCTCTAGATTTTTTTCCACGGCTGTATCATGTTTTTCTGTTTTGATGATTTACACTACTCTTGTTCTTTAAGGGATCGAAATTCAATTACGTAGACCTTGGAGGTGCTTATATCGGCCCCACCCAAAACTGCATCCTTAGGCTCGCGAGAGAGTTAGGGGTGAAAACCTACTTGGTGAATGAAAAGGAGCACCTTGTTCATTATACTAAGGTAAAGTACCTTAGTCATTCGACATAATGAATTACTGAACTGTATTGGATCACAAAGTAACATTGCTGCATGATATGAGTAACACTTTGAGGTACAAATACTTAGTAATAACTCAGTTACTACTGAAGTGCAAATCATGAACAAATATAGTTGCTACTTGAGATAAAATATGCATCACGATTCATTAATGATGAACAAACAAGACATCATTATCTCACGTGTGTTATTCGTTACTTGTTCTTTCAGTAGTTCACAGAGGTTTATATAATTAAATATATTAACTGCTTGCCATAGAACATGCATCACGATTCATTAATGATGAATTAACATGAGATCGGTAAGTAACTAAGACTTAGTCTGTGGTTAATTAATGAGTAAAAGCATAATACTTGTTAATAATATTAACTTCTTAATTAATATCATTTGTGCCCCGTCAAATAAAGCGCTACCATGGTATAAATTGTAATACCACACCTAATGTCACGGCTTGCTTTATGGAGTGTTACCATTAAAATGTATGCTCATCAGTTTATCTTAACAGTGCACCTTATAGAATTTTATGGTTACATGATGACCGGCAACAGCAGCTTGAGTAAACCTGTGACAATGACTGTGTTTGCTCCTGTTTAACCATCAGTTAATTTCTTTGTCATTTTTAATAACCACAAAAAGGCCACATCCCCTATTTACCTTGTCAGATACAGCATTGTCTGGAAGAGTTGCTTGTTCCCCTTGTTATTAAATCTCCTTGGCACTATGCTCTGTTGCTATAGATACCAGAAGACCTGTGGGCTTGCTGTCATTTCAGTTTAGCCGGATTTCGCAATAGGTCAAATCGCAAGTCACTTATTGCAAAGGTTATTAAGCGGATTATTATTGATTTCTGAGTTAATATAATGATTTGTCTTTCCCTTATTTTAAAGACGTGTTTCATGGCACAAAACTATTGCCGACGTTTTCACTGTTTACTATTTTGTGTCAGGGTAAAGCTCACCCCTTCCGCGGTCCCTTCCCACCGGCATGGAACCTCCTGGTGTACCTGGATTATAACAACCTTTGGAGAACCCTGGACTCCCTGGGAAGACAGGTGCTGCTGATTACCAGAGAGCGCGCAAATAAAAATAATAAATAAAATCTGCAAACAAATAACAACCTCACACACTGACCTTTTTATTGAAATATATGATCATGGTTAAATGCATCTCCCCTCGTCATTGTGATGTGTTTATCGGCCTAATACGTTGCCCGACTGCCTTTATGAATGAAACCTGGATGCTGCTGTTATTAAAGCAATAAAACATAGTTTACTATGCCCAATTTTAACGATAATAGCTTCACCTCAGGAAAATAAAATAAATAAATGCTGGTGACTGATGCTAATGACTGTGCAGTCCTTACCCAGAATTCCTCTTGTCCCAGATCCCTGCCGAAGCCCCGTGGACCTGCTCTCATGCAGAGGAATGGGACAACATGACGATGAGGGAGCTGATTGACAGAATCTGCTGGACAAGGTGAGAGGATGATCTTTCTTTGGCGTCTCACTGACTAGTTAAAAGGGAAAATTTAATTACAGTGGTACCTCGGTTCCCAAACTCACTAGAACTCAACTTTTTTTGACAGTCGAACAAGCCAGTTTAACCTAGAACTCAATCTGAGTAGAATAGAGGACTGATTGACTAATGAGTCCTCACACCTGAGTTTGAACAGCTGACCTAAAGGTTACCCCAAAAACCTGCATATACACCGGCCCTTTGCAGATAAGATTGGCCACCGCTGCTGTAGGATAAGCGGTTTGGAAAATGGATGGATTTATTTAGCCTAGTTTATCTCAATATACCATATGCACAAGTGTGCACTCGGAGGTTAATCGAGATGAGCCAAAGTAAGTCGGGTTGCCGTAGGTGGAATAATCCAATAGAGACTTGTGTTTATCCATTACAGGACAGCTAAGGATTTTGCCAGGCTTTTTGTGAATGTCAACGTGACATCTGAGCCGCATGAGGTTTCGGTGCTCTGGTTCCTCTGGTACGTGAAGCAGTGTGGAGGAACGAGAAGAATTTTCTCCACGACGAATGGAGGACAGGTGAAGCATAAGGGCTTACATGGCAGAAATCCCTCCGCCAAAAGAAAAAGTTTGAAAATACAGTACTATTTTTAGGCAGTTGAAGATGGTTAAATGGTCTTCATGTTAATGTAAAACTATGATTATATGTCTGTCAATGTATGTCAGCTTAGACATTGCAAAATCTCTCCTAAAGTCACCCCAGTATTTACAGTAGCCATCCAATTCAACTATGTATTTTTTTACTAGCACACCTCGTATGGCTAATCAGTACTTTTTTTAAAAGATAATTTAATTTATTAATTAAGTTAGCTTGTGGTGAAATTGAATAAATACACGGAATGGCTGAGGTGGCCCTGAGGAGAGGTCTGGGGACTGAACTGGCCTTCATCTAGCCATGCAGCTAGATATCAGTAGCTTTTTGGAGAATACAAGAAATTCTTCTTAGTTTTTATTGTTGTACTGTAAATACTGTAGCTTTAAATATTTTCTATGCCGTAACATTTTGCACAGTACTATATCAGTTTCTTTTCAGTGCTTGGTTTTATAATTAAAGGAGAGGAAATTCGTGGGCGGGTCTGGACAAATCAGCGAGCGAATAGCAGAGCAGCTGAGAGGGAGCGTCATGTTGAACCAGCCTGTTGTCAGAGTTTCTCAGAATGCTGAGGGCGTTTCTGTGGAAACATTAACTGGAGACAAATACAAGGTGTGCTCACATTCACGTTACTGTTAACATGATATTACATTTAGTAATCCTCTATTAGGAGGTACTCCTGAATGCAAAAGGACCTCGTCAGTTTTTCTGCTGTCTGTGTGTGTGTTTGTGTACGAAGTGTGAATATTTCTATGCAAAGAGTGACAGAATTAAGTAGATTACATCTGGGAAACCACATTATGAGACGACCTTATCTGAGGCTTTGTGCAGAAAGTGAACTATAGACTGGCATTTTTAATTACATTTTTTTTTTTCCAGGGGGGGTACATTATCAGTGCTATCCCACCGGGACTGACCATGAATATCCACTATGAGCCTGGGCTGCCACCCATCAGGAATCAGCTGATCCAGAGGGTTCCCATGGGTTCCATTATCAAGTGCATGATGTACTACAAGAAGGCATTTTGGAAGGAGCAGGGTGAGAAGGAAGTTGTCTGTATGGTGGCCCTGAAGGGCCAAACATGATTGGTTAAAAAAAAAAAAACACTCACAGAGGCTCTGGTGTTGATAGACCTAAACCAAAACCATTTGATTTCAACAATCAGGTGAGGCTGGGTGACAGAAGACAGGGCTAAACGTCAAGGAATTTCTGGACTGGAGGGTGGAACGGGAGTCAGTTAACCCCTCAGTTTGACACTAAATAGGACGGTGATGTGGGATCCACAGCAGTGGTACCGTGGTGATCAAGTCAGAGTGCCAGCACAAGGCTCTGGAATTTTAATGAAACACAAACAAATAATCACGGTTTTAAAAAGTCTTTGGAAAGTTTGACCTCCATTCCACAAAGGAAATAGCTTCCTTCTGTCCCAAGGCACAAGGCACAAGAACGGGGTCACCCTGGACTGATGTCAGTCCATCACGGGGCACACACTCATATATGCAGTTACAAATAATGGGCAATTTAGTGGCACCAAGCTGCGCAGTGGGAGCAAAATAGAGTAAACAGAGTCAGGCTATTTGCATAGCATAGGACAGGATTCAAACCACAATGTAGTAATAACTCCCACAAAACCGCTGTACCGCATCGAAAAGACACATGGGTGAAAATACCAAATACGTTGTTATATATTTTGTATATCTGGCATGAATATCTTGGATTTGTTATATCTGTCTTCACTGGTTACTGAAGGTTGATGAAAGTGCATTACAGTTTTTCAAAACTTCCTAAACTGCAGTATATATTATATATTGTATTGTGGTATTGTGTTATTGTACAAGCAATAATACAATTAAATTACAATTAAATATAATGATCAAATGACTGAATAGCCTGCAAAGAAGCTTAAAATGTCAATATTTAGAGATGCAAATTGCTTTCTTCGTGTTTCTTGCTTAAAGGCTTTCAGGCAGAACTACAACAATTATTGTTATTCAATACAAACAGTTTGGAGAATTTAAATGTCATCACAGACCCACTGCATGTGAGATTTTTTTTCCAGATTTAATCAAAAACAGAAAACCAAGTTTGTCAGAAATAAGGGAAAACAGTGATTCATTTTCTTGAAAGACAGACAACTGAACATGACTCAGGAAAATGTTGTGCAACTGAATGTATTAGTGAGTTTTAAGAGTGCTCTGGTTGGTGAAGATTGGGTTGCAATATGCTGTCTTGAGGTTTGTTTGCTGAAGGCACGGCAGCCTGCGTTTTACAGAGCACAACAGAATTTAAATGACGGGCTTATAGTTTTATGGGAAACATTGAGACCAGACGTAGTTACATTTACCCCAAAGGCCTCTACACTCGAAGATCAGTAAAGGATCAGGAAAATCTGCTGCTTCTGTTTTCCACAGGCTACTGTGGAACAATGATGATTGAAGATGAAGACTCCCCGATTTCATTGACCCTAGATGACACCAAACCAGACGGCTCATGTCCTTGCATCATGGGGTGACTCTTTCTATTCCCCTTTTTGGTCAATATTCATGTTGCTTCTTTTACAATAAACACAGTGTGCATATACAGTATTTACGGCAGAGCCAAAACATAATGAGCACCAACAGGTGATGAAAATAAAGTTCATCATCTCAGAACACTAGGAGCACTAAACCAAGCAGATCTATCTATCTATCTATCTATCTATCTATCTATCTATCTATCTATCTATCTATCTATCTATCTATCTATCTA
>JABFDZ020000002.1:2618618-2631564 GCA_019775955.2 Pollimyrus isidori
TCCCCTGCGTGACAGGCATACGGGAACACTGACTTTCCCCTGCGTGACAGGCATACGGGAACACTGACTTTCCCCTGCGTGACAGGCATACGGGAACACTGACTTTCCCCTGTGTGACAGGCATACGGGAACACTGACTTTCCCCTGTGTGACAGGCATACGGGAACACTGACTTTCCCCTGTGTGATGCTGGTTCCCTCCTTTAATCCAAAGACACGCCGTTAGGCGTCTCTGAATTTCCCGTGGCGTGTGACTGATTTTGCGCATGTATACACCCTGCCATGACCTGGCATCTTGGCCAGGGTATAAGCTCACCTTGAGCGCTATGAACAAAGGACAGAAATGGTGGTATTTTAGCCATAATCTACACTCATCCTGCCTGGTCTCTGATGAGCTAAACCTGATCTCGGGCAGACAGTCACTCATCAGGTAGGATGGAAAACCTGCTGGATATTGGCACTGCAGGATCAGGACTGCCTACCCCCTACACTAGTGCCAAACTTCTTACGGCTGTTGTTATTCTGGGAGAGTCCTGAAAAGCAGACGTTTACTGCTGGTTGAGTCCCATGGAAGCGTGACATCGTGGATGCGCCTTATGGACCGTGACACCCTGAGTGTGACATTCAAGCTGCGTATTCACACAGGTCGGGACGGAGGAATGACTCACCGATAGACTTTGGCTTTACCGTCACCACGCTGACTCTTTTGTGAAAGGTGCTATATAAAAATGAATTGAGTTTTAGTTACTTTGCTGTTTCGCACCTTGTTTGTACAATCTAAAAATCTTTCAAATTAATGGATTAACAGGAAATCTATCATCGGGGTCGGCTGGGAGTGCGCAAAGTTTTTTTTTCCTTGTTATTGCAACCTTTCTCTGTGGATTAGTTTGACATTTGATAAAAACAGTGGTTTCTGTGGCTTGGGCCCCCACTCAACCGCATGAAAGGCCTCTCTATGCACCGGCAGTTCTCAGGAACAGGGTCTCCTGGCAACAGCTCCAGGATGAATAAATCTCAGCTTCGGCTATTCTGCTGACTGTCCAAGATAAGGACGCCTCTTTTTAAAGCGAGATTCTTAGTGGGGAAAACGCTTAAATCTGTCTGTATCAGAAATGAGTGTCACTTTTGGAAATATTTTATTATTTATGTTATTTTAAAAGACAAAAAATCAGTGCATTTATTTGTGCTGTATTTGCTTGCCGCATTCCCATTTGCATATTTCACGCTAACCAACGACACATTTGAATAAAAAGCTTTTGTGCCTCTATATATCTGTAATTTGTATTTATAAATAACTGCAAAAAGCTCTGCCAGAACTAACCTAAACACTAATAGCTTATCTACCAGTATGCTAATTTTGTTAAAGGCCTCACAATTCTTTTTATGCTTTATTTTTAAAGCTACATATTTATTATTTTCCTTAAATGAAGTATCAAAGTATTACAACATTCTGTACCACAACCTAACATTTGCAAATAGCCACATTTTCCCCCTAAAGACAAAAATGTATTTGGTATATAATATATTCATTAGTTGTTTTATTTCTCCCCATATTTAAGTCTCGCAGAAGAAGGTCTATCTTTGATCTTCTACAGCAGGGGTCTCCAACTCCAGTCCGGGGGAGCTACGTCCCAGTAGGATTTCTACCCTACCTGGCTTCTGATGAGCCACACCTGTTCCTGGTATTTACTGTACCCGAGAGCAGGCATGGCTCACCGGAAACAGCAACCTTAGCAATTAGCAAACCTATTGTGCAGTAGATCTCCAAGACTAGTGTTGAAGACCCCTGTTCTATAACTTATGGGCTGCTGCAGGTTCATTCATGTTACTTCTGAACATGGTCCACTGACAACAGCTCTGCGGTCAGCAGATCTTTTCCAGAATAAAAAGACAGGTGATACCACAGTAGTATTTAAACCTAGTATTTAAACCGAGTTCCAGTCAACCTCGGTCACGCTCCTTAGCAAGGACCCGGATTCTCTTCATCACTGCCGCTGTAATCCCATCTGTAGTAGAAACGGGCCGTGAATATGATGATGAACATCTCAACCACCATCAGCTGTTGGTGCATGACTGTGGGCAAAGAAGACAGACACAAAGAGGAAGAAGACATTTTTTCTGTAAACACAGAAGCCCCCTAAGTGTATATGAATCTGATCAGTCTGGGAAAGAGTATGATTTTACTAAGAATAAGCCTAAAAGCAAAAGTGCACTTATACCAATTCCTACCATTACTGAGCCTGGATATTCGCCAGTAAACGAGCATCACAACAAAACACAAGTGAGCGGCACTCAATAACAGCGGCAGACACTCTGTACTTGAAAGAACCACATTGTTCTCTTTTCCATGATGCACTGTTGCTTATTTGCATAAAATACATGCGACCCTGTAACATACTGTAAATAACAGATTGTCAGTTCCTCAGAAGTACACATTCACATACTCCTTATATAAAACGACTATATAACATGTTTATTTCCTCCACTCATTATATTTTTATTGTTCTAATCTTTTACATAGCCTTTAGTTTCCTTAAATATATAAATATATATGTAATGTAAATAGTCTGTGCTTGTCTAGTTTGTGACATGTTGCATGTGACTCACTCACGTGTCTATGCACCCAGGCAGATTCCGCATATGTGTAACATACTTGGCAAAATGAGGCGATTCTGATGCAAGCTTTGTAGAGGAAGAGGAGCAACTCACACGTTCCTCTGGCACGGGCGGAGAAAGGAGGTGCACAAGAAATGGTGCCGGTGCCGACCAGCATCTCCATGAGGCCACCCTGAGCCTGTTTAAGAACCACCACGCACTGAAAGGAAAGCAGGGAAGGACGGCATGATCTGGTGAAGTGGTACCTCCTTCACCCTCACAATGCGGGCCGCTCTGTCCAAAGCGACGTACGAACGAGGTCAATGGCACATCACAAGGCCACCCGCTGCCAAGGAGTCAACCAGGCATGAGTGCGATCTGGCTGAGCTTCCGACGGATGCCTGGTTACAAGTCTAAATAATATAGGAGCAAGAGCTACACATCAACCAACAACGTCACGCATCCCAAAGTGTCAGGGAGGGAGTTTAATGTGGGTCAGGATGCGGCAGGTGACAAAGGTCAATGAACGACGACCATATGGGACCGAGTCTAACAGCAAGGTGCAGATAGCAAACAGCACAGCTTTTATATAACTAAAGGTATAGAGAGAAAATGAGACCTCCCCACACAAGGAGGATTCCTAGTGATTAATCAAAAGCACATGATGTTCCAACTAGAGAGTTATCTCGGGCAGCCAAAGGTCACTGGAGTCCCACATCACATGAGCCAAAGGGGGTAAAATACACTTTTCAGCAGAGGAGCACAGGACACAGTGAAGGTCATACAGGGAGGTCTACCTGGTTCAGGGCAAACTTCGGGACAATTTTGCACTTCGAGAGGTCTAACTTGGCCTGGGCAAACAAGATTCCTATGGGCCACAGCGAGACCAGGAAGGCAGTCACAGACAGCAAAGTGATCCACAGGAACACGTCCTTCACCTCCATCTAAAGGTGCAAGGGCAGATCTCAGCCTCACCGCCATCAGGAACACTTAAGTATCGACTCATAACTTCACGGAACTAAGACGTGACGATAATCCCCGTCGTGCAGTTACACGGACAGAACTTCTGTGTAAGATGGGATTGTCTTATTTGGGCATTATGGTTGTGAAGTGGACTCGCCTTGCCTTGCTGGTACGTGCCGTTGCTCCAGAGGACAATGGCGAAGAACATGAGCGTTGGCCTGAGGAGAGCAGCCTGCAAGGTTCCCCACTTCAGGATGTTCAGGCTCGTCCTGATTAGACACAGTGAATCTCAAGTGGTGGCCTTGATGCCAGAGCTCACGACTTTCACTGTGATGGTGCACAGGAAGCTAATCAAATGCACTGATCATCAGCAGGTGGGAGCACCTCTATAAAAGCAAACCTTTTTATAAAAGGTTTTCGTAGTTCGCTTTTCTGGAGCATTCAATGGCCTGTACTACGAAGCAGGATTACTGGCTTATCGGGGTAATTTGTCAGATTTAATGAACCTTTGCTTGTTTGGATTATAGAGGGTAACCTGTTGTTGTACCGCTAATCTTGAAAATTACTAAAATGATACCTGTAGGGATGGATATTTCATCCAGTTCCTACTTCAGAGGCACTACACAGCTCCTCTTGAGTCATGAACCAGCAATATTCAGTTAATAAGTTTGTGAAATGGTCCGGTGAGGTTGACTGGCATCTTGAAATTGCCCATTATCGATGACTGCATGGGCCAGTATGTATATGGATATGCCATGCAATGGTCTGGCATGCCAGCCAAGATGTAGCCCTGCCTTCTGCTGCCTGTGAAATGCTCCAGGACCCCTGCAGCCCAGACCAGGGTCCCTGGTTTGAGAAACACTTAGAAGATAGATGGAGTTTCTTGTCCTTAACAATATATAACGTACAAAAATACAGACAGATACAATTCCAAACGACACTACACCTGTGTTTGATCAAAATTCATTAAAAGACACCTGGGTATGTGTCTTGATAAACAACCAAAACCGTGTAGTTTACATGAAATGCTGCTGGACCCATTTTGGTCTGGGTCCCTTGATATCCGGAAGGGATGGTATGCAACCACCCGGTGAGGTGCCTAATCAGCGGCATGACCTGCTGACGGGCAGCGGCGGCAGGCAGAGGCAGCAGCAGCAGCAGGGCCCGGTGCTGGTCTTCAGGGCCTTTCCCTGCAGCCGGCGAACCAGCGCCTCTTCTCCACCAAACTCCTCCAGCATCATCACCAGGAACTTGTGCAGGGAGACGCTTAAATAGCTGAGGGAGAGGGGGAGCAGATTGTGTACCGTCACAGCAGTGCTGCTCGATCCGGTCCACCTTTTTTTTGCTCCCTCCCACCTCCAGCTGTCTGTGGGTCCCCAAGGAGCAGATCGAGAAACACTGCATTAAAGAGCCTGTCACCTATGCACATATGCGAAGGACCTCTCCTGCAGCCAAGCAACCCAAGCGATCTACGTGTGACTGGACATGCGGCATAACGACCCCCAGCTGCAGACCAGAAGATATACAGTCAGGAGCCGCAGAATGGCACTTCAGTCAACGACGGGCGGCATACGCGCCAACCCCATAAGATCACAATGGAGCTGAGGAATTCCTATCACCTAGTGACGTCATAGTCATCATAATGCCAGCGTGCAAAGTGTTACTCACGTGTCAGCCGTGATAACAAACTGGTGTAAACAAACCTACCACTCTCCCAGTTGTATAAAAGTAAAGCGCTTACAATACACTGATCATAAATTACTGTGTTACTGGTTGATGGATTTACTGTACTTTTGATTTATTTACGTTATACCATATAGTCTAGGTGTGTAGTAGGGTGTACCATCTAGGTTTGTAAAAGTACGCTCTATGATGAAATCAACTGTCAGAACGTATCCCTGTCGTTAAGCAACGAATTATTGTACTGACTACAACAATCAACAACTGGCATCCACTGAAATAGGAACCAAACCGGAGACATCAAGCTTATCTTAGTTTACAATTTGAATTGTTCAAACTATTTCAATTACTGAACCATTCCACGGCTTAAAGATGCACTCTCAAATTCTTTCAAAAATACATTTTTTTTAAATTACTTCTAAGAAAAAGTACATTAACATCCTAAAATTACATTGTAAGGGGAGCTGAATTTTAAAGCTGCGTTATTTTTTTTTCTCAACACAACCCAGCTGATTAAATAGCCAAGGTGAACAGATTCTTTGACTTACATGGAAGCAGTGAAGTCTGTAAACATGGACGAGCGTGGAACCCACAGTCCAACGCACGACGTGGCGGCAATCACCTGGAAAATTATGCTTCAAATAATCTTAGCAGAATTGCAGGGAAGGGCAAAACATAGCGCAATAAAATAACTTCCTTACAGGTGGAGCGCCAGTAACCCAGATGTAAGCGGTTCTCTTGCAGGATGACGTAATTTTCCTGGTTATGTACACGGTCTCCTCCAAGTACATAAGGCTCCCCACTAACGTCATCAGCGTCAGAACGGAGTACGTGAAACAGGTGGACGGATCCATATCTAAATATTGCATTATAAGATAGTAAGGGGTGTGTCCACGAGTGTAAATTAGACACACGATATCCTGAAGGTAATCGGAAGAGAGGACTCAATCACCCTCCAGTGAATTACGCAGTTTACGATGCAGCATTGCGTACACCGCTATTAAATGCTAATATTTTGCAAACTTAGGTACCACAACAAAACTTCATTCCATATCACAATAAGAAAAGTGATAAGGAAAGATGAACTTACTGTAAAGAATCTCTTCGGAAGTCGGAGCTTCGTCCTGGCATTTTAATACGTGGCTTAAATTCCTCTCCATTGAACAACAGTTATGTATTTATTATGTGTTTCAGAGTACGTTGAAACAATTCCCGGTAGAAACGTTTTCAGTTTACGCTTTATGGTAGACTCGAATTCATCCTTTTATAAAGGTTTTCGAGAGGCGGTCTGCTATCAAAAATGGCCAGCTACGAGCCAGAGTCTGCTCGGTGTTTGGCCGTAATCTGCAACGGAGGTTTCGGGTACATAGAATATTTTATTCAAATAAACTAATATGCTGTGGACATATTCTCACGTTTTTATGCAAGTAAGCGACTTTTATTTATAACGTCCTCGTTTATTTTGCCATTAAGTTACTTTTAATTGCCGATATGTTCGCCGTTAGGTCATTTTAACAAAAAAGATCAATCGGTACGTACAGTTTCATGAACATCCAGCCACAGTCTTCACCTGTTAAAAATAATATTTATCCTGGTTATTTTTAAATAATTGTTGGCTTAATATAACCCGGTGATAGAAATAGGCCTACACAGTTTACTAAAACACCGTGAGTTTTTTATGGCTAAATGCAGTCTTTTTAACTATTACTAAGGGTCATTATTGCAACTCACCAACAGATGGCGATGTAAGACTGTTGCAATAATAGTTGTCTCTTTGGAATACAGGGTATTTGTTTACTTAATACCCTCGTACGTGCATATTTGTTATTACATATTAATAATTAATAGTGAATACATTCATACATTGGTTTCATCGTAGGTTTGGCCAGGAAGAATTTGGTTCACTTAAAGTATGCGTTAACGTCAACGAAATACACCTTGAACGCTATTCTTCTACACAGTCAAATTACCTTTTTATAAGTTTTATTCCAAATATATTTTTTTAATTACCAATAAGCAGAGCGTGTTATTACGAACTTCTTAGTATATAACAGTATGTGTGTTGATTCAAAACACATGAATAACAGAAGGAATCAATTTTATTTCTCCAGTCATTTCTGAACTACTGAAAATCCCCTAACATTAAATTATTTGGATAGGCTACATCCGTTGTTTATAAGCCGTGATATTGTAATAAGTTCCAAAGCATTATGGCAGTTGTTTCTGCCTTTGTAAGTATAGGCCTATGGATATGTTTTCTGAAGTTTTATTTTACACAGACATTTAATTAAGTCAGTAGCCTACCCAAGGAAAGGTTTCTGCCTTCAGTCTGCATTCACGTTTATAGTAAAAAAATGCAAATAAATAAATTAAAATGCCGCTTTCCAAACAGAACAACTAAACCTTTAAAATAAAACCAATTTCTCTAAAGAATCTTGCATGGGTTATAAAGAAACAATATACTAATTAATATATTTATGCTGATTGTGGTCTTACCCTTCACATAAGTATGGGCCACAGTTCTATCGATTGCAGAACTGTTCAGTTCTGTTCAAGGTCAGGTTATTTTGAACTTTGAAAAATATGAACAAAGCATTACGTAGATCGCTAACCCTTGACTTACAGCGCATATCAGCCTCTGAATTAATCGGCTCAGTAAGAATTTAAATTGCTTGCATTTTAAAAGCAAGAGAAGCATGCCGGCAGTGTGTCAGGAATGCTCTGCTGCCGCACCATTAATTAAACGGCAGCTGTGACCCACCACCTACTATGCTCTGAGAAACGAAGCATCAAACCCTGGTCAACTGTGATGTCCAGCAGTTTGCAGCTGAGTACTATGGCGTGCAGGTATCGAGTTCTAGGTTGTCGTTAATGTGTTCTCCATTTCAGTGTTACTTTCTCTTTCGTCCACTGTTACTTCCGCAATCACAGCAGTCTTTTGTGCAGCTTTTGCTCATCGTATTTTTCTCATCTCACTTTCACGACGCACCAAGAGTCACCTGAAATGCAACGCGATGACACCATATGACAAAGTGAAGATACGTTTATTATTATTTACATATATGTCAAATACCAATAATCGTACACTTTATAGTAATAAGAACCCCAATTTAGCTCAGACCCAACCACTAGTCCTGTCTGTACTTTAGCTGGCTCAACCTGTCTGACTTTATTTTAGGACTGATTTTATTTTGATGCATTAGATTATCTCCAATGTCAGTCGAAAAACGGATGTCTCTATTGCTGATTGTTCCCGCTATTTTTATCCTCTAGCCCTCGACCCAAATACCCATTCCCCCGGAGTACAAGTTGAGGTTTTCTTCTCTCATACCTCTGTTGGCTTTCATGTATAATGAAGGAGTTTAAAAATGTCTCTTCTTTGGGGAGCAAATGAATTTAAAATATTTATAGAAATGTACAGAAATGTGGGGTTTTGTCAAGGGGACAGGGAATAGGCTGCACCAAGCACCTGTTATCATACGATAACTGGACAAGGAAAGTTTGCGGTTTGTTAGAGAGAGATAGATTGGAAGCAATGAAATCAAGCAGGTGCTTGTTTAAGTGTTAGAGTAAACTGTGCTCCTATCTTGTCTAATTCGCCATGAGCAGTGCCCAATTTAACCCCTGTTCCTCCCTCCAAAAATCTGTATTTTGTGGATTTTTTTGTTGCTACCAACAGAAACATAGATAAAACTAGCAATTTATGGAGACATATATAAAGCAAACGAATAACCAATGGCATTCATTGCCATTGTCCCTATTTTAAAAGGGAACTTTGTCACATGTGCAATTTTATGTGTCAATGCGTCAGTATCAATTCGGAGCTTCCAAACAGCTCTATCATACGACAAGAATAAAGTCTCTTATCCATTAGGCAGTGGTTCATCAGGCATGGTTTCACTCTTCAGGAAGAGGCAAATATAGCTTCAGTCTGCATCAAATGCACCAGATCATCCACATGACACCTTAGTCAAAATGCATTTAGTTGGATCCAAATTCTCTCTGGAAGTAAAACGGCCCTTTCACGTTTTTCAAATTGTAAATGCAAGTTATGATACATGTTATACAAACATCTAAGTACACAGGGCCAGCATTCCCTTTCACACATCGTTACATTACTGGTCAGCATATTTACAGGATTTTTATGTAAAAGTGCATTTTAATTAAAAAAGTGAAAACTGCCCTTATACAGCAGTTATTTAAATCAGTTTCTGTTTAAAGTGGTCCTTTTCCAATGCCACATAATCATTGGCTGTTGTAAAATGCTCCCCTTGAATACTGTTTCTTACTGGCTTTTGTCAGATGGGTGTCTCTCCATTATCTCTCCCCATTGGCTCTTCTTAAAGGTACTCTTCGAATACTTCCTCTTATTGGTCTTCCAAAAGGCATGTGCATCCATTACCACCCCTGCACATTGTCTCCCGCACTGCCACTTTGTGCCTCTGGGTTGCTGTTTTCTTCCCAGGAGTGGAAGTTGTCTGATCAATGAAACCTGCTGTAGACAACATGGCAAACCGTGGAATAAGGCGAGGCATCAGTCAATGAAGAATCAGTTATCCAAATGGAAAGTCAGAAAATAGGTTGCGCCTACCTTCACACTAGTGTGGTAACAGCACCCAGCTTGCCCCCCTCGTCAACCCAAGGCTGCAGGTTCTGCAGGGCGAAGAGGGAGGAGTTGTGGATGCAGAGAGGGTCAGGGGGCACCGAGTCGCCCAGCGACTTCTGAAAGGCGTCGTGCTGCAGCTGGACCATCAGCCGATTGGCCTGCTGCCTCTCCGCCTCCCGCTCCTCTGCCGTCTGTCGCCTGGCAACGGGGTTACAAGTGGGGAGAGGACAGTCGGAGAGTCAGTCAGACCCTTGCTAAAAACAGGCTCAGTGGAAGAGTTAAGGACAGAAGCATGAAGGTCAGAAAAAAAGATGCTTAGGGTCTGGATGAATAAAAGAGACATTGATTTGACCCACTGAGGCCTTTGGCTGGCATGTTTTCTGCTAATGTGGTTGAATGCTAATAAATGGAGATGATTTCATCCAGTGAATTGACTGAAAGTGGACAGTTTAACAGCAGTTCCAAGTTTGTCGATTACATCACGGTTTTAAAATGTGTGGATTGCCCATCAAGTCACGCTGGCTTGATGTCAATAGGAAAGATGGCCGCCATCGCCATGGTAACGGCGAGCAACAGTAACAGCCACTTAATCATATTTCTGCTGCCAACATCGGGTTGCTATATGCACAAACAGAACAGTTTTGCGGGCAAAGGCACTGTGGATGGCAGCGGGTCCAGCTGGCCTGCCTCCAGAGAGTGCAGATACATTAGAGGTTCAGGCCAGCTTTACTTTCCTTTCCAGTGAGCACTGTGGTTGGGGACAAACATACGGAGCACACATCATGCAGAAGAAACACACGCACGCCCCCGCACAGCCATCACAACAATATGAGTCATGTGTTATTAAGGCTAAGTCGGTTATTATTAGAGCAAACTGCTTGTATGTATGGTGCATTCATATATGGCGTATATGTAGGTGTATTCAGAAAATATGCTATACATATGGTGGTACCAAAGAAAGGATTACTTAAGTAGAGATGAATGCAAAAGTGTTGCGAGCTGAACATAGATTCAATGTAACGCAAGACATGGATAATCACACTCTGTTATGCTGCTACTCAGTATTACTCGTAAAATGGTTGTGCTGATATTAAACATACTGAATTATACTGCGGAATTAAATGCAAGTGGGATCCTACATGTATCCATAGTGCTAGTTTCGTCTGCGATGTTTTGGTTTCCAGACGAATGGCCCAATAAAGGGCTGAGCAGCAGCGGACGTGAAGCTCCCATCAACGCCCGAGGTTTGTTTCGTTTTGGCGCCACTGTGACGCCTCCTCCCTTCCGCTTCGTGTCGCCCGTCTTACCTCCACTTGGTTCTGCGGTTCTGGAACCAGGTCTTCACCTGGGCGTCGGTCATCTTGAGGGTCTTGGCCAGGGCGGCCCGCTCGGCGCTGGCCAGGTACTTCTGCCGGTGGAAGCGCTTCTCCAGCTCGCAGATCTGCACGCGGGAGAAGGAGGTGCGCGGCTTCTTGCGCTTGGGCGGCGTGCGGTTCTGGTACGGGTGGCCGATCCGCCGAGACACGCTGAAGGGGGTCAGCGTGGCTGGAGAAGGGGTGCCCGGGGGTGGGATGGGGGTGATAGAGCGGCGTGTGTAAGACCTCCAGTGGTCACTCAGTGACTCAGATTCAGGGGGTCTCCCGAAACAGCGACCAGGTGTCTGACTTGGGAGCTGAGGAACTCCCCCACAGGGAATTCCATTAACGTTACCCGGAATCTCCACCCGGACGGTGTCCTGCGTGCTGCGAGCATCAGTGATGACAGGACTTCAGAAATCATTCAAACCACCTAGAATCCCTGGCACTTGACTCACCTCAGACCGGTAAATAATTCAACGCATCACTTTTAGCACCAGTTTTAACGGCTTTGTAAATTTTACATACATTGTGCATGTTTAAACACTAAAACTAATCATTTCAAAATGTGTCAGATTATTTAATGCATATATCACTACGGGCACCCAGACGTTTGCCTGAACATAATTTCAATATGGCACCTTTTGGAAATGCAGTTCACATACTGTGGGTCATTGTTTTTTGGTTTTCCTCATGCCTAGTACACCATATAATAAAATAATATAAATAAACTTGAAATTATTATGAAGTCAAGTCCAAGTCATGTTTCTGCATATATTTTTACACCTTTTATTCCTTTTTAAAATGTATGTTTTGTGTATTTTCCCAAACTGCAAAGACAAATCCATAGTACATGTAGGAGAAGCTGACAAGTAAAGTTCTGGTTCTTCAGTGGTACTTGAACTGACACAGTAAGTCTGCACATCAGGACCGTCCACATCACAGTGTATATTCCCAGGTAAACAAGATACTTATTTTTAAAAACATACTATATCATGTTCTTGGACGTGAAAAGTGTGTGTGTTTGTGTGGGTGTATTACGAGAAATTAGAAGTTTAACTGAGGTTATTTAACAAAAAAAAACATTAATATCATAAAGCAAGGATTTCTCCTAACAGCTGTAAATCAAATCAAATCGATGATTTTTTTCCCTAAATTGCCATCGAACATGTCCAACAAAAATCCAAATCCAGTTAATAATGACTTAATTATTTTTAGTTAGATATAATTCTGCTAACAAAATTGTCAGTTTTCGTTTCAATTACTTATGTGGTGTGCGACTTTTTTCCTATTCATACGTTTTTTAGTTTAAAAGAATTAGACGTGTCATTTTCCGTCCATTGTTAACCGAATTGAAAGCTATTATATTAATGATGTCTTTAGACATTTTATGATGTTTTTAATACAGCTATTCGGTTAAACGACGGAAAAATACCCAAGAACGAATTCGTTATGTATCATCAATAGATATCAGAGTTTGAATATGCAATTTACTGTTACTGATAAAAAAATAAGAATAATTGAGATATATACTGAAACTAAAAAAAATCATCCCGGAAAACAATAAAAAGGATTTTCAGAACCTTACATGCTATGCAAATGATATGACAACGATATCAAGAATTTTATCAGCGGCCCATTTTACATAATTACTGCCAAACGTCGTGACCTGAATTATCCATTTTAGGTAGGAAACTAATTAAAAATTCTGAAAATTATGTCAATACGTTAATCATATATATAGTATT
>JABFDZ020000002.1:2642333-2652522 GCA_019775955.2 Pollimyrus isidori
TATCTCAGAACCTGTGGGCTGTGGCTTTATGCTGAAAAACGGCTGTTATTCAGGTTCTGCCAAGTGAAGGGAGAGGGGTATCTGTATTCCGCGCTATTTTATACTTCTGAAAATCAGCTTAAGCTCTCCGACACTGGGAGCTCCAAGCTAAACCCGAGCCCTGCTCAGGTTAACGAGTGGCTTCCTGAGGTCACCAAGCTGCCCCCTGTGGTTAAGCCCTAGTAATAACCTTTAGTAAATAGTCGTTTGACTACAATCCATGCATATTTAGTGTGTACCAGGTGGGTCCTTCCCTGCTTGCAGTGGTTCTCCTGCCTCATTGAAGATGAGTGTTTAAAAGCATAAACTGCTGGCATGTTTCACACCACAATGCAAAGCTTTATACTCAACGGCTGTATGACCGGAAAAGGAGATGCTGTGATTCTCTACTGTGTTCAGTCAGGCTACCTGTTGATAGAACATCCATCCGTCCATTTTCTGCAACTGCCTGTCCTATTCGGGGTCATGGGGGATGGAGCCCATCCCACAGGCTGTGGACGTCAGGCAGGGAACAACCCAGGATGGGGCACCAATCCATCGCAGGGCACGCTCACACACCTATGGGCAATTTAGTAATTCCAATTAGCCTCAGCATGTTTTTGGACTGTGGGGGGATACCAGAGTATTAGGAGGAAACCCCACGACGACACGGGGTAGCCATGCAAATGCCACACACATGGAGCCATGGCGCAGACTCGAACCCTGGTCCCAGAGGCGTGTGTGCTAACAACTGCACCACCGTGCCATGCCCTTGGTAGAATATATTTAGCAAATTAAAAAAAAAAAAATGAAACCATATTAAATGGCTAAAACTAAAGGAGGTGAGGACTGGACAGAGAAATTGCAATCTCTGTTTGAAACCTGAGTATTTAACTGACTTGTATTATGACATGCAGTAATCATCACCACCAGCCGAAGACACAACATGGCGACACATTGGTTTAGATCCAAAACATTATGTAACATTTTTGTGTTGTTTATTGTGTCTCTTGTCTGAGGCTTTTCACGCTAATTAAATATTTAAAACAGCTATACCACCCCCCCCCCCCCCTGCTTATTCAGTGCTGTGTTCTGGTGAGCTGGGAAGGATGGGAACCTTTCCCAGGAAAATCAGAGCACGAGACAGGGGGTAACCTGGGTGGGAAGACAGCCATTCACAGGGTACACACACACACACACACGCACACATACATGCACATACACATGCACACACACAACACACAGAGGAGTACTCATATCTTTGTGGGGGCTACCCATTCATTTCTATGAAGAAAACCCTAATCCCACCAAGGAGAACCTTAACCCCTACCCATCATAAGTAACAAACCAAAAAATGTTTTGTTTTTGATTGCATTCACAGATTTTTATAACATTGTGCTTGCCTTTGTGGGGACCAGAAAAAATGTGTGGGATATAACCCGCAAATCCTGGAGCTGTGAGGCTACAGTGCTGCCCACTAAAGTTGTTAAAAATCACCTGTCTTTCTGACACGCTCATGCAATACCTGCTAAAGCGTGTGATATTGTCAATGAAGATCTAAGAGGCTGAAGAGGGAAACACCAAACTACTGCAGGCGAAGGGGTGTAAGGGAATGAGCAGTGGGTTAGGACAAGAACAAGGAAGAAAAAGAGGTATATGAAGAAGTGAGTAAGAGAAGGATACAGAGCCAAAATAAAGGAAGGAGGGAGGCAGAGGAGGAGAACCAAGCACTGAATGAGGGGAAGATGGGAATCAAAGAGGAAAAGGTTGAGAGAATGAGGCAGAGAAACAGTGAGGGGATGAGGCACAAATAGAGTGAGGGTACGAGGCAGAAACAAAGTGAGGGGATGAGGCAGAGAAAGAGTGAGGGGATGAGGCAGAAACAGAGTGAAGGTATGAGGCAGAGATAGAGTGAGGGGGTGAGGCAGGGCAGGTTAGATGTGTCTCAGCAGTGACGTGTTGCCTTTCCTCAGGATGGATGAACCTTCAGCATATGCATTATGAGATTTCTATTTCACCACATGGAAAAAAGGCAGGGATGGTCCACAGTCAAGGGGGGGGAGGCAGCTCAGCCTTCCGTCTCGGAGCGCAGTGACTGACAGCAGCAGTGTGAAGGCAGCGGCGCGTGCCGGCGATCCATCGGGGCCGATATCGCACCTCGTTGAGCTTTAAACTGACCGGTTTCGGAAATCCACATCGGTGTGCGGCTCGGACAACCAAAAACTCGAGATGATGATGGTGCCGCACTTTGCCGGAGATAAAATAATTATAACATTAGATAACAGCAGAGTGCCACGCGTTCAGGAGGGCCGCATGCCTGATTTCATGTTCTCCTAACGGTGGTTACTGTGGGAGCGCAGCTGATGCAGTGTTCTGCTCCTCCCATTCTGAGATTGCCAACAAGATGGGGGTCTCCTCTACGGGGAGACAGGGCTGGGGAGCTTTCATTGTGGCCACCGTGATATAATGTCTGCAGCAGTTTTTTTCCCCTCTCCTTTTCAATTGAAGCCCGAAGCAAAGACAATAAATCTCACACATGCTGAATGAATGCCATTTATCATATTCATTTTCGTGTCGATACAATTATGAAAAGCCTCTGGCCCTTTCTCTCTCTGGAACTTAATTTGTTCATGGGAAACCCAATTAGACACAGCTCTCTCCCAACTTCCTCCATTCCCCTCTGTGTCTCCCCTTGTGTCTGGTCTGACTTTTACCACGTTATGTGTGACCCTGTCCCATCCAGGAATCCACACTGAGGTACAGAGAGGTGTGGACACTCGCGCACTGACACCTGCTGGTCATCGTGATATAGCGGCACGTGTCTTTGCCTTCGACTGATGACATATAGCAATAACCTGATATTTCGAAATCTATCCATCTTCTACAAGCTGATTTTGGGCAGGGTCTTCTGGAATTTGTCTCAGGGTACAAGGCTGGGGCAACCCTGATTGTACATACTCACACTGTCATGCGCATGGGGCAATTTAGAGACACCAATCAGCCTAACTGCACGTCTTCAGAAACCCACGTGACTAGAAGAGAACCTGCAAACTCCACGCTCACAGAGTAGAGGTGGGATTTGATCCTCCAGTTCTGAAGACAATAGCACTCCCTCCTGGTATATTTTCACTGGTTTGTATTTTCCATCCAGTCATGGATTTTTTATTGCCAGATATGCAGTGAGTCACATTCAGGCCCATCCTAGGAAAGAAAGGACAAGGCAGCGGACACTCTGAATGGTCTAAGGTTTGTTTCATACTGGACACAGATAAACTGTAAGAAAGTTCTGGAGTGGAAGCTCAGTATAACTGCAATATTATTTTTAGTAGTTGTACATATTAGGATTAAATGTGCATGTATAGAGAATCAACCATCATACACAAGGCTGCATGGGTCAGTCATTATGAATAACTGTATAGATATTAAAAACGAGGACTTAGAAGTTCAGAATTCCCTTTTGATTATGTAATGAATTGGGTTCCGGCCTGTAGCAGGAAATACATTTCATGGGGCGTCTGGCAACCCTATGATAGGTCCCTCTCAGTAGATTTTTGGACGGGCAGAAAAGGGGCCAAACTAATTTTTTGGGGTATTTTCTGTCAACGTTTAATTATGGAGTTTACCTTAATGCTCTTAAAACGATATCTATTTCTCAGTTCTGTACAGACCCTTCTCAACCGGTGAAGGAAGCTTTTAACATTTAACTTCGATCCGTCATCTTCAGGAGCGGTAATACTTGATACAGTAGATTATAAGAACCCCCCACGGCAGGCAGACTCCCCCGAAGAGAGGCGGCACAAACGGTACCGCGGTCGCTTTGCGGGAAACAGTAAACAGATGTAGGGAGAAAGATGTCAGGGATTCTGGGTAGGGACTGCAATAACGTATCCTGACAGAGAGGAATAAAGGAGCAGATTATGTGTTTCGGTCTACGAGAGGAAAAGTCTGACATGAAAGCAAGTGACGGGTGAGCGGGGAGTTTGTAATGGGAGAAGTCTCTGTGAACCACCCCCCCTCAGCCTCAGAGGTGATTAAGACACTCTTCTCCTACCGTTCAGTGTGTCCCTCCTAGCTGGCCGTCAGTTAGAGTCAGACAGATAATTACGCTTATTTAACGAAGCTTCGCCAAACGGCTGTCAAGGGTTCGCGCGCATTTCAGATCCGAGCGACTTTTGCGAGAACAACGTGTAGAATTAAGTCTATTATGGCAACGGTGTTGTAGTAATTATGCTACTGGGAGAGGGACGGCTGTGTCCACGGGCAGCATGGCATGCGCTCGGAACCGGGAGGTGTCTGTCGTGGGAAGGGATGCGCGTCGGGGGCTCACCGATGGGGGGGGTGGAAGGAGAATGGCCGTGGGAGGTGGCCATCGATTGAGAAAAAAAGGCCCGCGGCCCGTCAGGCAGCGCCCGCTGCAGTTGTGCCCTCCGTGAGCCCAGCGGGCACGGAGAGGGGCACAGAGACGGGGCCATGTGCGGTCGCGGTCACGCCCCGCCCCCCTGCCCCAGGTGATAATTGATTCTGGCTGTGCTGCGTTGATTGGTGTGAGGCCTCCTAGGCGCGAGGAGGTGGAACAGCTGTCAGAGATGGCTTGCCCCCGCTTAGCCCCTCTCTCTGGATGCTGGCACCCCTACCTGACCTGGCCCCCTCCCCCGCCACTCAAAACCCCGCTATGTGGTCCACACACACAAAGTAAGCGCTAAGAGTGACTCCACTTCCGCAAGCTGAGGAAGCACTTCTGTACTTACTCACAAGCGCTTGAGGGTGATTGTTACATGATGCCTACAGTATAGTACATGTAGGACACACACACACACACACACACACACATGCACACACACACACGCACACACCCGCGCACACGCCCACAAATCGGACATTCTTGGGGAGTCAGCATCAGCTATGTAAAGCAGAAACGATGTTGACACTAGAGGTGATGTCATACGGACCTTAGCTACACGAGCCATGGAGACCCACTCGGACGCCTGAGAGATAGAAAGCTGTTGCTTCTTCTTCACCCAGCTGCCATCTTCTCAGACAATTCACTATTCAAAGGGGCGCTGATGCCCTATATAACAAAACACCTCATATATTTGGAATACGTTTTATTTTTTCCCGGATTTCTATTATAAATTCTGCATCACACTACAAAAACCCCTCCCCGCCCCCCCTACACACGCCGTAACTTCCCAAACAGCTCAGATGGTGGGCGCGCACTCCTGCGATTAATTTCCATCTGTGACTACAGGATTTGTAACTGTAGGACCTCAGGTTTGAAGTCAGGAAGCGGAATATCTTTTTATAGCCTCATTGTCTACCTACAAATCATGGGCAAAACTGTAATCTACACAAACTGTTAAACTGTCCTCTTTGTGCCGGCGAGACCGATGGATGCTGTGTGTACGCGTGTGAAACAATGCCGGTGCATGTGTCTGTGAATCGATTGCAGTGGCAATGGCAGAATATTAAAGGTATCAAAATTGCGCTATCCAAAATTGCAATAGAATAGAATAGAATAGAATATTTCTTTAATGTCCATTAAATTTACATCTGATGTAATTTCATCGTTGACAGTGACATAATTAAACACACGATACAAACAACACTACACACAGTAAACATATGCCAATGCAGCTAAATATAAGTAAAATTTGTTATAAAATCACACCAGTTTACTCCAAGTGAGAGACTTAACATAATGAATAGATTAAAAGCAAAATACATAAAATACCAGTATAATAGAACTGCTAATTTACTTATCTAAAAAAGTCTTTGTTAAGAATGGTTACAGCTGATGGAGCAAATGACTGCTTGTAGCCTTTTTTCTTGGCTAATGGGACTACAAGTCTCCTGCCTGATGGTAATAATTGGAAGGCACAATGAAGTGGGTGAGTAAGACCTTGATAAACCTGTTGTGCCTTTTTTTGTCAAAATCTGTGAGTACAAGTGGGAGAGATGATGTTGTTTAAGTCCAGTGATTTTCCTGGCCTGATTGACTATCTGTCCCAGTATGTTCTTCTGTTTAACCACGAGTTGCCCATCCCACGACACTATGTTGAATGTCAGCACACTCTTAGTCAGTGATTCATAAATCATGGACATCGTGCGCTGGCTGGTGTTAAAACTCCTGAGCTTCCTCAGAAGAGACAGACTCTGTCTTCCTTTCTTTTACACGTAATCTACATGGTTTTGGAAATTTAGCTGGTTGTCTATTATTGTCCCGAGGTATTTGAATTTGGTGACGTGCTCCGCTTCCTCACCCCTCACACTAATCGGCTTGAAGGCCACAGCGCTCTTACTGCCTCCTATCTTGCTCCTCACCAGCCCCGTCTCCTTGGAACCAAACAATCACAGAGTATATTATTTTAAAAAAAATACCATGAGATGAAGAATTTCATGGTTGGGAGAGAAAGGAGACAGCAAACATATTTATGTTTCTTTTTCGATATTAATATATTTTTTAAAAATCCCAATGACCACGCAGACTGGGCAGTATGGCGTTTCTTTGCGCGCTGAAGAAAGCATCTCAGACACCTATAATTCATCATTTTGGTGATTTAATACAAAGGAAATATATTAAAATAATAAAAAGAATCCTGAAATGCCCCGAATTTGCAGTGATAAATAGCCCTCTCCGTGTTTATGAGATTAAAAGCAGTAATGGATATATTGCGTCCGAGATGTGTGTAGACACGCACGATTGTTTTCCAATATGAAGTTGAATATTAAATTCCTGCACAGAGCGGGGGAGTTGGGAGGCCTGGTGTCTCAGCGAGAGACGGCAGCCTGGGAGTCGCAGCAGTCAGGTGAGATGCTCAGCTGGGGCTGGCATGGGGGCATGCCGGAGGCGGAGGGCCAGGAAGTTCACTGCTGCAGCCCGATGATGACGATTCTACGGCAACAATCAATGGCGTCGTAACAGCAGCAACGATAGACGAGCGCTCGTAACACCCAGAGTCGCCAACCCGTGCCCACACCCCCCTCTCCGAAAATGTAAATGATGTCAAAGACCTGATAAAACTCAGAGCTCCTCAGAAATACCCCCCCCCCCCCAAACACACACACACACCGTAATCTCAGCTATGATGCCAACGACCCTGTGAAATTCAAGGTCACCAGAAATTTCTCAGAACCGACGATGTCAGCAAAAATCCAGTAACACGCATGTAGTCGCAGGAAATGCCCTGTAACACCTGCAACAAGCCCAAAGACCCTGTGAAAGTCAAGGTCGCAAGAAATCCTCTACAACACCAAGCATGCCTGTAAAGACCCCGCATCACCCAGAGAGACAGGAAATCCCTGCAACACCCATAGAGCCAGTGAATACTTTCAGCTCCTACAGTGACAGCAAACATCCTGTAATAACCAAGTCAACACCCTGTATTAACTACAATGTCATGAACACCCTGTAATACCCACACAGTCTATAAACACCTACAGGCAGTTAATTAACGATTAAGCAATTACCCACAGCTACAGTAAATTGCAAGCAGTGTTTTGTCTAACAATATCACTGTATATGTGGGCTTAGTTTGTCACTCAGTATGTTACTGAGAGTGTGCCAAATCAATTAGGGACCACAGACCAATCTGCAGTATTAATACTGAACGTTCTTGCCTTGTTCAATTATTACATTTTTCCAAGAAATTTGTGGTATCTCACAGAAAAAGAAGGTAATTTCAGTATATATTTCAGGCACAGAACTAAACATAGAATTGATAAAATACGTTTACATCTGTAAAATAATATATATAATCAATGCCGAGAAGATGTACAGTGAGTTTCTGTGATGCTGTGGCTGAATCTGTATCTGTGTCTCTCTGGCATTCGTGTTCTTTCTTACATTTATGCCATGTTCACATGCACAGTAAGGCAGAATACCCAGAATGCTGGCTGCACCTGCAATCTCGTATGTCTTTCTGTTGATCTTCTTTGTAACAACCCTATTCTCACACGCAGCCAGATGCACAAATTCAAACATGCCATGTTCCTCAAAATAATAATAATAATAATAATAATAATAATAATAATACAGTTTCCCGTTTCAGGTGGTTTTCCATAAACATAACCGCTATTCTCCTGGTGTGCATTCTCCCTGTGTATTTTTTTTTATACCTTATTCCCTTCATTGTGTATATTTCTGCATCTCTTTGTACATGCTGCCATTATCATACATCAGGTAAGTGGTTATGGGAAGCAGATGGACACACTGTATGTTCAGAAGTCCTGTGCGTATCATTTTGCACTTACAAACATACATTATATGCACCCTTTCTAGGGGCACAATATATATATTTTTTTGTATCTGATCCAGTCGGCTTTGCTGTTGGCTTTAGTATGAATGGAATCTGTTTGTCTTCCCATCTTCTCCATCACGGCAGCTGAAACTGTAACATAATTAGTGCAATTTCATATGTGGATTGTGGCAATTAAGCTTTGCATTAATAACTGTTTACTAAATGGATCACATCCTTTATTCGGTGCGAGTGTGGTGCTTTTTTCTTTATCATGAAAGGAAATATGTACTGCTAATTAAGCTCATTCATTACATTTGGTAATTAACTGTTCCTAATTGAAAAGGGAATATTATGAATTCTTTCATCCTGTTTCAGTTGTGGGAGAACCTATATTAGATGGGGAACATGTGCTGAAATCTGTCTTACATGAAGGTAATATTCGAAAGGTATGCTAATGTGCATATTTATGTATGTGGGTGTTTAATTGTGTCTTCATATAGTATTGTGAACATGTGCATATCTATATACACTGTGTTGTGCGTAAGTAGGCCTACTCAAACCCTGAATACCCTCTGGATTACAAATAATGCACATTTTTTTGTATTTTTACACAAACAAAAAGAAAAGCAATTATCCATAAGTAGCTATTATATTTGAATTATTTAAATGTCACACATTAATACCCGTTTGATATTATTTTGCGGCAATAATCACCGTTAGTCTTTTCAGGCTGCTTTTGTGGAACTCAATTTTTAAAGGGTGCCACAGACCTTTGAAGCTGGGATTTTCTACTAGCTAGCTCTGTGCTGGGAAACCATGATGAAAGGTGAATTTTCCTGGTTTTTTTTTAATCATACTGAAAGAAATCCAGCTTTTCTTATATAACAAATGCCATCAATTTCATCCCTGTAATAATCAATTAACACATTGATAGCACATTATAATGCATTTGTGGAGCATTATAAACATGCTTTTAAATATTTAGAGCAAGGTATATAAATATAGCCATATTTATTATGCATTATGAATGCTTCATGAAGTTCTCATCTATAATGCACTATAGTTACCATTATAATGCTGTACAATGCATCCTTAATGCTTATACAGACCATTATAATGCATTATGAAAGTATCTATAATGCATTATAAATGACACGTTCATGTAAAGTGCTATTATTTTTGGAAACACTTTATTTTGATAGTTCACCTATAGAGGGTATACAGAGTATTTGATTTCAACAACTCCTTAGTTGAGATTTAACAATTAGTATAACATCGGTTCAGTGAGCAGTCAAATTCAATTAATTTATCCTAAGAATATGTACGTATGTTTATGAATTGTTACATATACTCTCTATACCATGTATTCTACAGATACAGTGAAACAGCTGAATTGTTCAATCTCAACTAAGTTGCTGAAATGCTGCAAATACTCTGTAGGCAGACTGTCCAAATAGAGTGTCAACCCACTTTTTCTGGTACTCTGCTCCACCAGTTTGTCCTTTCCTTCTAGGAAGATTCCCAGTTGTTGCTGAGGTAGCACGGTGCCCATAGCGCCACTCTGTCAGCACCAGTCCTCACTGTAGGGGCAGGGTTTCTAAAGGCACTGGCAGTGTCAGCTTTATGCCACACAGCGCTTTGAAGTTTGGCCAAAAAGCTTTTAGCCTGGTCCTGGTCGACCACAAAGTCCTTTCCCACATCATAGCTGGATGCCGGTCATGGGGCCTGTCAGGCCCCACTTGAGAGTTACCTTTTGAATGACCACTTGTTTTGTGCCACCCCCCACGTAGGCTGCTGTACTGCACGTAGAAGCACCTTTACGCGACTGGAGTGTCGAGGCACAGGAGTGTCGAGTCTCTGGAGTGTCGAGGCACTGGAGTGTCGAGGCACAGGAGTGTCGAGGCACTGGAGTGTCGAGGCACAGGAGTGTCGAG